>RJWM01020849.1:0-36384 GCA_004363535.1 Dasyprocta punctata
TGTTTTCCTAGGAACTTGAGGTGCATCATTAAGTTACTTGGGATTGCTCACTTCCTTTAATGTATGTATTCACAACTGTAAACTTCCTACTTGGTACTGCATTCATTGTGTCCCATACGTTTTGGCATGTTGTGCTTCCTTTGTCATTTGATTCTACAAGCTTCTTTATTTCATCCCTGAGTTCTTCTGTGATCTATTGATTCTATAGTAATGTATTCTTTAATCTTCATGTGTTGGCATGTAATTTCTGTGGTTTCTTTTCCTATGGATTTCTAGCTTCATTCCATTATGATTTAATAATATGCAGAAGATTATTTAAATCCTTTTGTATTTATTTAGACATTCTTTATGGCCTAAGATAAGGTCTATTTTGGAATAAGTTCCATGTGCTACTGAGAAAATTGTGTATTCTGTTGTCATTTAATGAAATGCTCTAGCTATTTGTTAAGTGCATTTGATCAATGCTGTGGTTTAACTCTGATATTTCTTTGTTAATTTTTTGTCTGATTAAACTAATTGTAACAGTAGAGTATCAAGATCTAGTACAATACAATACATTGTATTAGTGTCTGTCTGTCCATTTATGTCCAGTAGTTTTTGTTTTGTGAAGTAGGGTATCAGTATACAAATTCTTGCTCTCTCTGAAACTACTTGTGTGATTTGCTTAAATGTTGCTTAAATATTAATGAAACTACCACTTTTTAACATGAAAAGATACAGGCTAAAAAATATTTTTTCTTCTTGATACCTTAAGGCAAAAAAGCTATACCAGCTGCCTTTGAATGTATTATAACATTAAAATGCAAATAAATAAAAATAAAACCAGTGCCAGAAGTTCTGGCTCCTTGGCAGAGTCCTCTTAAGGATGTCTTTGTGCTCATACCTGTACTTCCACATTTACCCCAAACTCTGGTAACTGTCACTGTGGACTAGGAGGCCCTCATACCTGCCTCTCTGTGTTCATCCCAAATCATTAGACCGTCACAGCCTTGGTCATGGGAAGTAGTGGGATCATTGATTCTGCCAATAAGATAGTATGCTTTATCTTTGAATTTTCAGGATTAATGTCCGTATTGGCAGAAATTAGACCAAAGAATGACTTGGGGCATCCTTTTTGTGACAATTTGAGATCTGGAGATTGGATGATTGACTATGTCAGTGGCCGGCTTATTTCACGATCAGGAACTATTGCTGAAGTAAGTAGAGCTATATTCTAATCCAAATAAATAATCAAGACCACTGTAAGAATTATATTTGTGTAATATTTATGTGTTTTTTGAGCCATTTTCTTCCTTACATCACCTTTCAGTTCTAATAAGTGGAAATTTTGTTAATGAATTACCAGATAATAAAGTTACATGTTTTGATTCACCTCTTAAAATATACCTTAAAATATCCCTAGACTATAGACACACCAAATTAACTTTTTAAATTATTTTTGTAACAGGTTGGCAAATGGTTACAGGCTATGTTCTTCTACCTGAAGCAGATTCCACGATATCTTATCCCATGTTATTTTGATGCTATATTAATTGGTGTATATACCACTCTTCTGGATACAGCATGGAAGCAGATGTCAAGGTATATCTAAAAAAGCTTGTGTAAATAGACATGTTTATGTAGAAAATTAGTACAGAGTTAGTTTATATATACTCTTAAAAGACCAGAACATGAAGAATTGCCATAGGTGTAGACTGAAAAAGTTTTTAAGTAGTAGGTTTATTAGTATGCTCTAGTCTGGAACATATTAAAACAAACTTACATATTAAAAATCTGTGCCAAAGCTGGGTATATGGGTGCATACCTATCCTGGTACTTGAGGGCTGAGGCAGGAGGATCTCCAGTTCAAGGCCAATGTGGGCTACACAGCAAGTTTGAAACCAGCTTGGCCTGCTTAGCACATTTGAGAATAGCCTGGCCTATATGACAAGATCCTGTGTCAAAAAGTGAGGGAAAAAAATCAGTTACATAAAACCAATAAAACATGGTGGCACATGCCTGTAATCCCAGCACTTAGGGGGCTAAGGTAGGAGGATCACTGTGAGATTGAGGCCAGCCTGCACTACATAGGAGACCCTGTCACCAAAAAAAAAAAAAAAAGAAAAAAGAAAAGAAGAGAAAAGTTGTTTTATATCACTTGTTCCTGTTTATTCACTGATTTGTTAAAGTTAATTGAGAAAGCGTAGGATATAGCTCAGCAGCACAGTGCCTGCCTGGCAAGTGCAAGGTCCTGAGTTTGATTGCCGGTACCAAAGAAGAAAAGTTAATTGATAAGAATTTTATAATATATACACATAGGGTTATTTTCCTTTTCATTTTTCTTTTCTTTCTTTCTTTATTGTTTGTTTGTGTGAGACAAGTTCTTGCTATGTAGTCAGGTTCTTCTTGAACTCACTTTGTAGTCCAGGCTAGTCTTTTAACTGAAAGCAATCCTTCTGTCTCAGCTGCCTGAGAGGTTTTTTTTTTTTAAAGAAAATTTATTTTGCTATTTTTATTAAATCATTTGAAGGGAAAAACCCAAGAAAAATAAAAACTGCTAAAAAATTTATGTTTTTAATTCTATCACTTTTGTTATAGCTTTGTTCAGAATGGTTCAACATTTGTGAAACACCTTTCATTGGGGTCAGTTCAGCTGTGTGGAGTAGGGAAATTCCCTTGTCTACCACTTCTTTCTCCTTCGCTTGTGGATGTGCCACATAGGCTAAATGAGATCACAAAAGAAAAGGAACAGTGTTGTGCTTCTCTGGCTGCAGGTAAGGAATTTCATAGAAGGTTATGATGTATAAGGCACTAACATTTAAAAGGGAATAGCCATGGGGAAATTATTTTTTAATTCATGATGCTATTCAGCATTTTATGTTATTGCTTAGCAAAATTTCATAGATACTTATAAAAATAATAACTACACTTACTATTTAATTATAGCTGTACACCAGGCATTCATATGTCTTTCCTATTTTGTTTTTTTTTCTTTTTTTCTTTTTTTTAAATTTTATTTTAGAGAGAATAAAACCAAGCAAATTAAAACAGAATAAAGCAAATCAAAGCGAGACAGTGTTAACTGACACAGGATTTTAAAACAAGATAATAGGAAATCAACAATCATTACCATCATACCTCTTGTTGTCTTCAAAATAGCTTCCCATACCTTCAGACATAGTGAAATCAAACAGAACAGAAACTGAATAGAACCAATAAAAACAAAACAATGAATGCAATTCAGGACTTCAAAACAAGATAATAGTAAATCCAAAAAGGCTACCATAATATATCTTGTTATCTTCAAAATAGCTGCCCATGCCATCAGACACAACAAAGTCAAATAAGATAAGACAGAATAAAACCCAGTCAAACAAAACAGCAAGAATGATGCAGGATTTCAAAACAAGATAATAGGGACTTAACAATGGCTACCACCTTCAGAAGGAGATCACCGATAGATGCTACATTGTGTATTGTTATCCTCTGAATAGATGATCAGACTACTGGCTTTAGGCCTACAAAGTCAGTGAAACACTAAACACTACAAGCATTAAGTTTTATTTCACCTCAATAGCTGTCATCACAGCCTGTGTTTCTCCAGATCAGCCAGTCACTTATGGGGGGCAGGCATTGGCTCTTAGTGTTTCCCTACCTGCACGTGGGAAGGGGCTGGTCTCTGGCTCTCCCCCAGTCAGCCTGCACGTGGTGCCAACTCACAGGAGATTTTAGCTTCTTGTTGACTTCTTGTTCTCCTCCCCTGCAGTCTGCCAATGGTGCCAACTCACAGGAGAGGTCCGGCTTTTAATTCTACCCTAGTCAACCCACACATGGCACCTTCCTCTCTGTTTTCATTGGCTAATTCTTTTCTTCTGTGGATGTTTTTTCCAACTGTTGACATTTCATATTTTTTGAAACTAAATATAGTTTACTACCTTTTCCTTATATTTCTTTTTGGTTTTTGTTTGTTTGTTTGTTTTTGTACCAGAAATTGAACTCAGGACCTTGCACTTGCCAGGCAGGCATTTTGCCACTGAACTAAATCCCTGGCCCTCCTTATATTTCTTACCCTGCTTAAAAAAAAAAAAAAAAGCTCCCAATTACTATGTGATCATTTAAAGGCATTCTACAAGTTGTAGTACACAAAACAAATGTTAAATTTTTTTTATTATGTCAAATACTAACTGCTGTCAGATTCTTTCAGCCAAATTTATTGACATCCCTTCCTACAAGTAGATTTAAAATATTACTCAAGCAAAATAAGCTAAAGAGCACTTTTTTAAAAATAAATTTCCATTACATTTCTAGAAAGCACTTAGTATTTGAAACCACTGAAGTTTAGAGCTCTCTAAACTAATATATAAAAATTATAGGAAGAAAGTAATACTCTGTATATGGCTCCCTCTATTAACTTAAATTTCCTTAAGTTTACATCTCTTAGATCAGATGAAAGACTTCATAGTATCCAACAATTAACATAGAAATTACCTTTTCACTTAGAATGGTCATAAAAATACAAAAAATTTTGTTTAGGCCTGGGGATAAAACTCATTGGTAGAATACTTACATAGTATGCATGAGATCCTAGGCTTAACCTCCAGCTCTGCAAAAAATTTAAAATTTTAAAAAATTTAAGAAAGGAATGAAATTGAAACTTTTAGTTTTATAATTGTGTTCCACATTTTCACTTGACTGATTTCTTTCTAGTACCAGTTACTCCCCTGTGAGTCTATCCAATGCTCGTAAAATCAAACTGGTCCATTGTAGGAAAAAAACAGATGTGATAAATTTGGGTTTTAGAGTCTACTTTTTAAAAGCCAATTACAGGGCCAGGGATATATCTGGGTGGCACAGTGCCTGCCTGACAAGCACAAGGTCCTGAGTTCGATTACCAAAAAGGCTGTTATATAAAAGTTATCTTAATCTTTTAGGTTATATACTGCTGTTGTTAAACACCCCCAAAATATATGCCTTTATTTATAAATTGTACTGACATGAACTATAATATTTGCTACATGTGTATATCAGGTACAATAAATAAATATAAATAGATGTTTTAGTATTTGCTTCTAGTATTCCAAGTGTTTTGCCTAACCAACACTGGCAAAAATTAGGACTATCCTGAGATGTACAGTTAAGTTAATATAAAAAAGTTAATATAAACATTTCCACATATCAGTGCTAGAGATTTTATAGCTTTTACTTTTCAACAAAAATAGACTGTGTATATTTTAAGACATACCAGTTCAAACCCACCCTCAAATTTATCTATACACAGTTTACGTACAAGAAGTTAAAAGGGCTAAAGTACTAGGAAGTCTGTGCAGAGTATTATGTATGTGTTAGGTATTGTCATTGTCCTCGTCATTGAAGTTATCAACTATCAACTATATATAATACTTAGTATGTTTTGGGAAATTTTGTACTGCCACATTGGAAATAACAAAAAAATTTAATGTTGCCCTTAGTTCTGATCTCTCTTAATGGAAGTAACTAATATCTAATTCCCCTATAAAGTAAAGATCCAATTAGCGGAAAATGAAATTGTGAAATACACTTAGCAATGCCAATTTTCGTTTATTTTAGTCATTCTTTCACTTCTGAATTTACATTTTAGCACTAGTCTCTTACTCGTTCAACAAGTTTATAGGGATATATAATATACCAGTTATGATTTTCAGTGAATAAATGTACATGGTGAGGAAGGCAGATAAAGTTTCTGTCATCACGGGTCTTATTTTCTACTGTGAAGATATAGTCATTCAACAAACAGCAGGTAAGTGGAATACAGTACTAGACTAGCATGAGCAAAGCCCTGGTTTGAATCCACAGCATATGGAGAGGGGGCATCAAACTGAATCTTAAAAAGTTTTAGGCTGAGAATGTAGCTCAGCGGCACAGTGCCTGCCTGGCAAGCACAAGGTCATGAGTTTGATCCCCGGTACCAAAAACTAAATAAATAAATAAAGTAAAATTTTAGATTTTTTTCCATTAATCATCCTATTTTGCCTCATAAATAAATGTGACAGTTACTTGGAATGTTTACATTATTTAGCATGTATAGTCCTTGTTTTCATCTATAAAAGCTGTTCCTATGAAAATGTAACTTTTTAAAATTAATTTTTAATTGATAAAAATTATATAGTATGTGCAAAGTTTAACACTGTGAGTCATTTTAAATTCAAGGAAAATTTAATAATAAAGTTTGAGTGTAATGTATAAACATCGTTTTATTTCATTACTGTGAGAAGCTGAAGGAAAAAAACATGCATTTGTGCATGTATATGTGTATAAAAAATAGTTAAGACAGTCATACTACTGATTTCTCTGAGTTTACTGAAGAGAAAGATTTGTGCAAGCATTGTTTGGACAACTGAGTGCAGATGTCTTGTGCTCTGGGTGAATGATTTGGGGATGACAGTGCACAGTGTATATACCATTGTTGCACCCGATTGATGTGTTTTGAAACTTTGTGGTAGTTTTTTTTTTCCTTTTTCTTCACTTTTTTTTTCTTTTTATCCTTGAAATAAAATGGATTTGGGAAAAAAAATCCAAAAAATTTTTATTTATTTATTTTAAAGAGAATAAGACAGAATAAAACCAATCAAAAAAACCAGTGTAAGAGTTACAGGACTTTAAAGCATCACAAAATCAACAATAGTTACCATAAAGCCTTTTGATGTGTTCAGAATAGCTGCATATAACTTCAGACATAGTAAAAATCAAACACAACAGAATAGAATAGAAACAATAAAAACAAAACAATGAATGCAGTAAAGGATTTCAAAACAAGCCAATAGTAAATCCAAAATTGCTACCATAATATATCTTGCTATCCTTGAAATAGCTTCTTCTGCTCTCAGATTTAACACAATCAAACAAAACAAAAGAGAATAGAACCCAGCCCAACAAAACAATGGAAACAGTATAGGACCTCAAAACAAGACCATAGGGAATCAGCAGTGCCTACAACCCTCAGAAGAAGATCCCCCGCTACTGATACCCTCTGAACTTGTGATCAGGCCACTGGCCCTAGACCTGCAATGTTAGTGAAACATGAAAGCACCACAGGCATCCAGTTGCATTTCACCTTGATAGCTATCATCACAGCCTGTGTTTCTCCAGATAAGCCGGTTGCTTACAGGGGGTGGAGGGTGGAGGGTGTGGTACTTCTTATTTGCCAGCCTGTGCACCAGAAGGGGCTGGGGTCTGGCTGTTCCCAGTCTGGCGGTGGCCCATGCATGGTGCTGGTTCCCAGACTGGGCTTGTTTGCTGGTGTGGCCATTGTTCTCTCCCCAAGTCCACGAATGGTACTGACTCATGGGGAGAGGCTTGAGTCTCCTCAAAAATATTTTGAGTGTAGACTATGGATTAATAAACAGGTATTTTTCTGATAATTAGTTCTGTTTTATTTATTATTGTTAAGGTAGAATCTTTTTAGGTATATGATTTTTTTTTTTTTTGTACCAGGAATCAAACTCACAACCTCACACCTGTCAAGCAGACATTTAGGCCACTGAGCTAAATCCCTTGCCCTACTTTTTGAGACAGGGCCTCACTATGCAGTTCAGGCTGGGCTTAAATTCACTTTGTAGCTCAGGCTGGTCTCAAACTCACAATGATCCTCCTGCCTCAGCCTCCCAAGTGCTAGCATTAAAGGCATGTGCCACCACACCTGGCTTATAATTAATATTATATTGTGCTACTTTATTGTTAAATATTTGATTTCTGATTTTAAGCTTTTATTAAAAGCAACTTTATCTTTGTTTAAAGACACATTCATAGCTGGGCATAGTGGAGCACGCTTGTAATCCCAGCCCTGGAAGGGTGAGGCAGCAAGATCACTACATGTTCAAGACCAACCTGGGCTACATGGTGGGTTCTAGACCAGCTTAAATTACATAGCAAGAACTTTTCTCAAAAAAAAAAAAAATAAGGAAAAAAAAAAGACATTTAACTCAATTCAGTTAAATACCCCTTTCTAGCACAGGTTCTCAAGGCTAAGGGTATATAGCCCAGTGGCAGAGTGCTTGCCTGGCATGTAATACTCTGGGTTTGATTGCTAGCACCACAAAAAAAAAAAAAAAAAAAAAAAAAAAATCTCAGCAACTTGTATTTAACCTCCTTGGGGTCATATACTCCTTTAAGAATCTGATATGACTATAGAACCTCATTCCATAAAAGTTAATCTAAGCATAGACATACATGTTGCAGGTAATTTAAATGGGTTTACCAACTCCTTGTGACCTATCCTTTTACCCCAGGTTTAGAGTAACTGTTCTGTACTAATGTTGTTCATAGATTTGCATGTGTTATGATAATCATATTATGTTGTCTTTTCCATTAGGCTTACCTCATTTTTCTGCTGGTCTTTTCCGCTGTTGGGGAAGGGATACTTTTATTGCACTTAGAGGTATTTTGCTGGTTACTGGACGCTACTTAGAAGCCAGGTAAGAGATCTAAAAAGTTGCAGTGCAATTTTATTTCTGTGTCTTTTACATATCCTTCAAACTTTCTTTCTTATCTACCTGTTATCGACATTTGAGAACTGTTTTCCTTAAGTGTTTTTTGTTTCATTTTTCATATATTCATTTAATAAGATCATAGAAGATAATTTTAAAGAAAGAAAACATCTTTAAAGTTACTAAATTCTGTTCTTTCATATTGAGGTTAGGTTATCTTCATTCAGCATTTGCAAATTTATTTCACTAAACCAAATTTTGTGACTATTTTATGGCTTGTATAATAAAGGGCATTGCTGGCTCTTTGAATCTTACAGAAAGATATTCAAGTTTTCCATTATTTGTTTTCAGGCCTTGCAACAATTTTATGTTTTCTAGACTAAAAATGATGTTTCCTTGTGCCTTAGTAATATAAACAAATTTATGAGAGATTGCAAAGTTCTATAGCAATGCCTCTCAGTCTGTTGTCCACAAAGCAGGACTGTTGCCATAATCTGAGAATCTGTTAGAAATGCAAATCCTTGGTCCCTGTGCAAACCCCCTGAATCCAAACTTTGAGGAGGGAGAAGCAGGGGTGGTAGGCAGAAACTTGTCTTCACAAGGTTTCCAGGTAATCAGCAGCAGCCTGAGTGTAAATTTCGAAAGTATAGTTCTGCAGGTTAAAACTTTTAGCAAAAAAGCATTTACTGTGTATGACATCTTATTTTGATGCCATCAGAAGAATATCTGAAATTTTCCTCTTTAAATGCTATTAGTTTTTTTTTTTCTTGTCATTTTAAAATTAAAATATCAGCTGGATGTGGTGGTGCACACCTGTAATCCCAGGATACAGGAGGCTGAGCCAGGAGGTTTGCCATGAGTTTGAGGCCAACCTAGAGTACATAGCCAAGACCCTGTCTCAAAAAAAATAATAAAAACAATAAAATTGAAATGTCTGAGTGGACATTTAAAAGGAATTGCAGTGGCACTTGGGAGACTGAGGCAGCAGTCTCAGGATTGCTGTGAGTTTCATTTTGTTTTTTTGTACCAGGGATCAAACTCACAACCTGGCATTTGCCAGGCAGGTGCTTGTGCCCCTGAGCTAAATCCCTGGCCCCTGCCTGCTGTGAGTTCAAAGCTAGTCTGGGCTGTGTAGTAAGTTCAAGGCCAGTCTGTACTACACAGCAAGACCCTGTCTCAAAGAATGAACAAACGAACAAATGAAAGAAAGGAATTTCATTCTTCCCTGCTGTCCTTCCCTAACCTTTTTTTATTGTCTTAAATTATAATTATGGGGTGGGGCTACCAAAATTTAGGAACATGTTTGATTCTTCCCACAAGTGTTCCCAGAATGACTGATGAAGAAGTGAGAAATGGATCCCCATCATTCAGCATGGTATCATAGTTAAGAACTAGGCTTTTGGTTCATAGTGTGAGCTTCTAATTCTGTTTCCAAATTGGCAAGTGACAAATCACTTCCTTTCTTCAAGCTTTCTATAAAATGGTTGTAGTATTCGCTTATTGAGCTGTATGAGCATTAAATGAGCTCATGCACTTAAGTATCTAGAATATTCCGGGAAGATGGCAGAACAGTAAGCAGCAGAGTAAACATCCTCTCTGAGAGATATAGTCCAGAAGCTGGAATATAGCATCGTGGGGAAGACAAGAAGGAAGGAAGTGGGTCCCCTGGACCCAGGAAGAATCTGAAGTGAGAATTGAAGCCCATAGAAAGAGTAAAAATTAAAACTTGAAGAAGAAGGCGGTAGCCAATGGCACCTTCACCCAGAGCCAGACCCACTGTGTGAGAGGAGCTGTTGGAACCCAGGGACACACAATCAAGGTGATGTGGCAGCTGGTGACCCTGGAAGCCTCTGCAGAGAGAGGCAGCATTGGAGGGGAGCAGCAGTGGACAGGAGCAGCGGACCTGGAAGACTGAATTGGCTGGTGGTGAGTGCAGAGGACTCGGTCCTCCCATGGGATAGAGTGACGGACCAGGAACCATTTTGGAGTCAGGCCAGATAAGCTGGGAACCAGAACTGCTCCCAGCAACTCCTATGTGGGTGCAGACCCGTGTAAATTACTCTGACTGAGCCTCACCCCTGTGCGCATTCTAGTAGCCATCTTGGAGGTTCCCTGCGGGTAGCCAGCTCAGTCTGGAAGCAGTGGCCAGCCCTGCCCCCATGCACACTCCAGGGGCAGTAGTGGAGGATCCCCGCTGATGACCAGCCTAGATCCACAGGCAGCGGCCAGCCCTGCCCCCACACTCAATCTAGCAGCCATTGTGGAGGTCGCCTGCAGGTAGCCAGCTCAGTCTGGAGGCAGTGACCCCATGCACGCTCCAGAGGTGGTAGTGGAGGATCCCTGCTGGTGACCAGCCCCATGCCCGCACACATTCCACCAGCCATCAGGCAGCCAATGTAGGCTGGGAAAAGCAGCAGACAGCCCTGCACCAGTGCACGCAATGGCTACCATCAGATATCCGTCACCAGCACTGGCTAGAAGAACCAAACAGTCAACAGTCTCCCTTCAGAGAAATTATAGCCAATACGGGCAGTGCCTGGGACTCCAATACCCACTTGTCCAGAAAAACCCAGGAATATGTCAAGATGAAGAAGCAAGAGGCAGTCTGTGGCCTCCAATCCATGCAGTGCAAATCCAGGAGATGCAAACACGGAAGAGATCGGGAGTCGCACACTTGAAGTTTCTGAAGCAATGGCAACTGAAGTAAAGAAACAATTTCATGAGGCTATAAAAGAAATTAGAACAGAAATTCTAACTCAGATAAAAGAAGAAATGAAAATAAATAAAAGAATTGCTAGGCATCTCTAAAGAAGACATTAAAAAATGGAGGCGCATAGGAAAATGAGGAAAACCTTAAATGAACAATACAAAAAAGATTTAGAATACATGAAACGGATTCAAAGAGATATCCAGGATATTAAAAACTCTATTGAAAGCTGGCAAAACCACTTGAAAGAAACTGAAGATAGATTTTCAAATCTTGAAGACAGGTTTGCAGCTTGTGATCACAAAAGGAAAGAGCCCTTCAAAATAACAAGGAACCTGGAAGTAACAATTCAACAGCTGCAAGGCAACCCAAAGAAACATAATTTAAGAATAACAGGTGTGAGTGAAAAAGTAAGGATCAACACAAATGACATTAAAAGTCTATTTACAGAAATAATATCAGAAAACTTCCCAAGCATGGGAAAAGGAAGTGACATTCAGATAAGTGAAGCATATAGAACTCCAGCTAGCCATAACCAAAATAAATCTACACCCAGATATATAATAATCAAGATCCCAGAAATTCAACACAAGAGCAGAATATGAAAAGCTATTAGAGAAAAGAAACGATCACCTATAAAGGAAAACCCATCAGAATCACGACAGATTTCTCAACACAAACCATCAAGTCAAGAAGAGCTTGAAGTATTTCAAGTCCTGAAAGAAAACAACTTCCAATCCTGATTGATGTACCCTGCAAAACTGTCTTTCAAAATTAATGGAGAAACAAGATACTTCCATGACAAAGAACAACTGGAGGAATTCAAGACCACCAAACCAACCCTACAAGGAATACTGAAGGACTATCTAGAGAGAGATAAAAAAGATCACAGCTCCAGAAACAGCGGCAGAGGGGTATCACCAAGTGGGGCAGATAATTGAATGGAGGAAAAGTAGGCAGCCAATGGCAGGAAAATAGCTTGGCAGACGAGGCAGTGCATGTTGGCCTTAACCATTAATGTAGATGACCTCAGTTCACCAATAAAATAAACACAGGCAGCATGGATCAGGAGACAGGATCCATCAATATGCTTTATACAAGAAACACATTTAACTCTAAAAGGGGTTCATAGACTGAAAGTCAAAGGAGAGAAAACAGTGCTGTATGTGACAGGGAACCAGAAAGAAGTGGGGGTAGTTTGTCCATTAGCTGCAGAGTGGACAAGAAAAATGTGGCATTTTTATACAATGGAAAGCTACTCAGCTATAAAGAAAGATAACCTCGAGGCTCTTGTAGGTAAATGGATACAGCTTGAGATCCTGCTCATGGATGAAATGATCGAGTCACATGGGTGAAAACATCGTGTTGTGTCCCTAGTATAAAAAACTAAAGGAGTTAGTAGGATTCAAAATACACGGTACATGTTGTGAAAGTGAAAGGAGAGGAAGTATCTAAAAACAGAAGGCAGTGGCCATTGTTAATCTATTATCGTGATTTGAATCCTGTATTGTTTTCATTATTCTGTTTAGTTTGGTTTTATTCTGTTTCAGTTTGTCTAATTTTATTATATTTGATGGCATGGACAGCTATTTCAAAGATAACAAAATACATTACGGTAGCCATTATTGATTTCCTATTATTTTGTTTTGAAGCCCTGTATTGCTTTCATTGTTTAGTTTTGAGTGATTTTATTCTGTTTTGATTTGTTTGATTGTATTACATCTGATAATATAGGCAACTACTTAGAAGATAGCAAGAGGCATTATGGTAACCACTGTTGTTTTACTATTGTTTTGAAGTCCTGTATTGCTTCCATTGTTTTGTTTTTATTGGCCTTACTCTGTACTATTTTGTTTGATTTTATTGTGGGCAGTTATTTTGAAGATAACAAGAGACATTATGGTAGCCATTATTGATTTCCTTTTATCTTTTTTTGAAGTCATGTACCATGTTCATTGTGTTGTTTCAATTGACTATTCTGTTTTATTTCGTTTGGTTTTATTCTCTTCAAAATTAAAAAAAGTATCTAGAATAGTATCTGCCACATGCTGAGCATTCTATAAATGCTAGGGTTTGTGATCATTATGATTGTGTGAGCTTTCACTTCCCACTTGTATGTGTCACTGCCTGGTGCCCAAGAAGGTTCCAGAGTGGAGATGGGAGCCTGTGCCCACCCCACCCATGGGGTAGGTTGTAAGTTTGCTGACATCAGTCACAGACAAGGAGTTTTCAAGATGCATCAGCGAGAAACATAAAGAAATTGATTAGGCAGAATTTAAAAGACACACACTCAGAGAATAGAGTGTGGGCCCTTCAGAGAGGGCTGGAGCTGGGTGTATTTATGCAGTCTTGAGGGTTTCTTCGGGATGTTTGACCCAGGACGTGTGTTTCTGTCAGGTTACCCCTCAGGCAGGCTGTGTTAGAATGTGAACTTCTTACATGTGCGTGAAGCCCAAATATGCTGCTCTCTTTCTGTGGGAATAAGCAGTTTGTAGTTGAAAAGCACAGGCCCAGACTTACTGTGTCTTTTAAGACCTTTAGGAATTTTTTTAAATGAGTTTCCTGAAATTAAAAAAAAAAAAAAAAAGAAAGACTTGAGTAACTTTGGGTCCTAAATCTACAGTTCTTAAAAGTATAATTTTTAAATTATGATTTTTTTGTATAACCAGATCATGGGTTAGCAAATTATGGCCTATCACCTATTTTGTAGGAACTGTGAGAATACAGATTTTACCTTTTTAAAAAGTCATTTTTAACTGGGCATAGTGACACATGCCTGTAATCCTAGCTCTCAGGAGGCAAAGGTAGAAAGATCACCATGAGTTGGAGGGCAGCCTGGACTACATAATGAGTTAATGTTGGTAAGCTTGTATTGTAACCTTGTATTAATTTGGAGTGTCATTGTGCATGTTGACACTTCTATACTTTAAAAATTTTGCTACTGCACAATTATTAATTATTTAAGAGATGAGCATTAGACTGATGCATACAATTAATAAAATTTCTGAAAGATTTAGCTAAGAATCACTAAAGACTGGAAATCTGTTTCCAATGTCATACAGATGACAAACCTAGGATTTAGACCCCAACCCTCTTGTTTTGTAGTAATTTCATGTTCTAAAATGCCATGCCTTCCTACAAGCTACGTTTTCATTTGGTATATGATACTAGAATGATATTTCTAAAGATAAACTGTGTTTGACAAATTTTTCAACATGTTTTTCAAGGTCAACTTCTACCTGTTTTCTTAGATATTTACTTTGCTCTTAATAACTGCTTTTTAAGATAATATGGTTCATGTCTGATAGTTACTTGGATTTTGAGAGGCAGTAGATTTCAAAAGTAGAATCTAGAGCTGTGGGGGGATTTAAAAAACCACCAATTCCTGACTCCACAGATGAAAAAACTCTGCCAGAGAGGGTAAGTCACACAGATTATTAGTGAAGAAGCCCCAGCTGGAGTCAGGATTTCTGAATTTTAGTTGATGCTTTTTCTATCCTATTATCACAATATATTATCATAATATGATAGAAGCACTGATTAAAAGAAATAAGGGTGAGTTTGGAAATGCATCCAAAATAAAGTCATCAAAAGTAACCATTTTTTGTCTTCAACTGTATTTCCATGTCAAATGATCTACTTAATTCTGTTGTTTTAGGAACATTATTTTAGCATTCGCTGGTACTCTGAGGCACGGTCTCATTCCCAATCTCCTTGGCGAAGGAGTGTATGCCAGGTACAATTGCCGGGATGCTGTGTGGTGGTGGCTGCAGTGCATTCAGGATTACTGTAAAATGGTCCCGAACGGTCTAGACATTCTCAAGTGCCCAGTTTCCAGGATGTATCCAACAGATGATTCTGCTCCTTTGCCTGCTGGTACACTGGTAAAAATAATTCCTTCCTGAAATATAATTTCTGTTATTTGATGTAAAATAAATATAGCTAAGAATCTGAATCTTAAGAATTATTCAAATATCAACATTGATTTAGCACGTGCTGTCACTATATGAGATTGCAGAGTTAAGACTTGCTCCTTGCCTAAAGAGCATGAAATATGGTAGAATTGATGTGTAAATAACTATAATCATTGCAAAATGTGAAAGTGCTGTGTACTCACTTAAGAGAGAGCTAGTAGGTGGGTCTCAGGAAGAACTTCAGAAAGTCAGGCATGGTGGCACATGCCTGTAATCCCAGCACTCAGTGTGAGTTCAAGACCAGCCTGGGCTACAAAGTGAACCCAAGTGCCAGCGTGAACTACATAGCAGGACCCTGTCTCAAAAAGACCAAAAAAAAAAAAAGGCCGAGCATGGTGGCGCACGCCTTTAATCCCAGCACTCGGGAGGCTGAGGCAGGAGGACCATTGTGAGTTCAAGACCAGCCTGAACTGCATAGTGAGACCCTGTCTCAAAAAAAATAGGGCTGGGGATTTAGCTGAGTGGCCTAAGCACCTGCCTGGCAGGCACAAGGTTGTGAGTTCGATCCCCGGTAACAAAAAAAGAAAAAAAAAAGGCAGCTAAAATTTTGCGTAAATCGAGCCTTACATGGTAAGTAGAGTTTCAAGAGAGATGAGGCAGGTTAAGAGGAGGTAATCAAGAGGAAAGGATAATGAAACAGTGGATTGGAGCACCAGTCAGGACAAGCCATGCAATATAATTTGGTTTTTTTGTGCAGGACATCTGCAGAGGAGTGAGAAATGGTGGAAAGAGTGTAGAGGCCTTGATAACCAATCCAGGGAATTCAGAGTTTGTCGTGTGAATAGTGGAGAATGCATAAACATTTTCAAGTGATTTTTCTTCCCAGTGAGGAATGTGCAGTGATTACACTTTGGCTACTTCTGACCTGTTTATGTTATAATTTATTTGTATGGCTTTGGGCAAGGCTGAAGACTGTTACAGGGCTGGTATATGTGAGTGTCTCCATGATGTTTTTATCGTGAAGAGCTCAAAAAAAAATTGACCATAAGTTTTTTTTTAATCTATATTCTGTTGTCTACTGACATGTTTCAGTTATATGAATATGGATCCATGTTGTCAGGCGAGTATTTATTTTGCACATAACTAATGTTGTCATAATTTGTCAAAAACAATTCTACAACATTTTAAAAATGTTTTATAACTTTTACAATTACTAGCAGAATTTTTTTGAGCATTTTGATTTTATTTAGGGTTTTCTTTAATGAAATATAATTTAAAATAACAGGACTCTATAAACATTTTGCTTCTGACCATTTTTGCCTTATTTTTAAAATTATAATTATATAGCTTCCTATATATTACTCTAACATAACATTTATTAGTTATATGGATAAAGAAAATTACTTACTCTGAGTATTTATTAAGGACATTTTCTGAAGTCACTATAGATCCCTAAATTTAAGAGCATCACTTTTATACAGAATTTACAAAATTTATCCACATTACCTATGTATGCGAATAAGTAAGATCAATTACACTAAATTAAAATTTAAGTGCTAGATGACAAACTAGGTTTATTATTTATAGCTCAGACCAAAACTATATAAGCTCATTAGGTTTATTCTCATGTATCAGCAAATGTACAAATTACCTCATGTCAAATATCTGAATAGTTAAAACTACTAATGCTAAATATTCATATGCCACATTGTGTTATTCGATGGATGGAACTCAATTCTCCAGCCACCCCATTCAAAGGAAAGTATGTTTTCACATTACTTTATTGTGGGGTTTGGGGAACTATAAAGAAGAATGTAACTTTAACAAAAGTAACATCCATGATGTCTCCAACAGGATCAACCATTGTTCGAAGTGATACAAGAAACCATGCAAAGACATATGCAGGGCATACAGTTCCGAGAAAGAAATGCTGGTTCACAGATAGATCGAAACATGAAGGATGAAGGTACACACCTAACTCCGTAGTAAAAATATACTGATGCAGCAAAATTAAACCTTGTGATCATTAATTTACATCACAAATATTTGTGTGTAAAACCTCAGGATATAAAAATGGGAAGATTAACACAACCGGGCGTAGCAGCACACACCTGTAATCCCAGCTACTCAGAAGCTGAAGAAGAAGGTGATTATAAGTCCGAGGCCAGTCTGGACAATTTAGCAAGACCCTCTCTCAAAATAAAATATAACAAGGCTAAAGATACAGTTCAGTGATAGAGTACCCTTGAGTTCAATCCCCAGAACCACAAAAAAATAAATAAATAAAACATTAACACATTCCTGATCACACATTTTTTGTTCCTTTTTTTAGTTTCCAGAGGAAACACAAAATTTTATATCTTTTTCAGTCAATTTCAAGGATAATATTGGTGGTTACAGTTTGTGATCACAATATTTATTGCCATGAATTGAGTGTTTACTATATGCAAGGCATTGCTCTAACCTCCTTATTTGTGTTATTCCCATTTAACACTCCCAAGAATGTTGAAAATGAATTGTTCCCATTTGGTTTTTTTGTTTTGTTTGGTTTTGACAAGGTCTCACTATGTAGTACAGGCTGGCCTTGAACTCACAGAGATCCTCCTATCTCAACCTCCCAAGTGCTGGGATTACAGTGTTTGCCACAATGCCCAACTATTGTTCTTATTTTTACTAAGAAATCTAAAGAGTAGCCTGCTGAGTATCACACAGCAACTAAATGGCATAGGTAGGAATTCAACCATGGTCTGTCTGTTTCTATGACCTTAGCTCATATAAAATACATTTTTTAAAAATGGTTTACTTATATATCAAGTAAAAATAAATGACAGTTTTTAAAGTTCTTTTGAGTTCATTATATGTCTCACTTTACAGCCTACTATCATTACCAGCCAATGCAAGGCTAATAATTTATTTCATTTTTCTCATTCCTCTTAATCATTCTAATGAGTTTGCTGTGTATTTAGTTTTATAAACACATATATAGACATGTAAAATATATATTGTTTAATATGCATGTAGTTTTTTTTACTTTTGTAATTAAAAAGAATTAGAGATTCATAAAAGTTTCAGAAATATAGAGAGTTCTATGACCCCTTCATCTGGCTTCCTCCAACAAGACTATCTTAAATAACTGAAGTACAGTATCAAAATCAGAAAATCAACAAGAGTACGATACTATTTAACTAGATTATAGGCTTTATTAAGTTTGCACCAGTTCTTGCATTAATCCGTCTGTATCTCGGTAAGTGAGTGTGTGTGTGTAGCTCTGTACAGTGTCACCCCATGTGTGGCTTCAGGTGCAATCAAGATACACAGCCAGTTCATCACCACAGAGACCTTTGTGTGCCCCTTAAGTCACAGCCACCCACCCTGCCCCCAGCCCTTGTCTCTGTCACCTTTTCATCTGTTTTGCCTCTCTGTAGTTTGGTCACTCATGACTATTATATAAATTGCATCATATAGTTTGTAATCTTTTGAGTGTTTTTTTTCCCACTAAGCATCGTGCCCTTGAAATCTTTCCAAGTTACGCATGTATCAGTAGTTGATCCTTTTTTATTGCTGAATAATACTCTCTTTTAGGGATATGTCAGTTATTTAACCATTCATCAACTGAAGGACATTTGGGTTTCCATGTCTTGATGACTGCAAAGTAGGTGTTTCTTATATAGATTTATTTTTGCATATTTTTTTGGTATTGGAATCAAACTCAGGACCTTGCACTTGCCAGGCAGGTGGTTATGACGCTGAGCTGTATCCCCAGCCCTACATTTTGCATTTATAGGCTTTCATTTCTCAGAGATAAGTGCCCAAGAACATGAATCAGTCCTGCAATAAGTACATGTTTTATTTATGAGAAATTCCAAACTATTTTTCAGGGTGGTTATGCCATTTTACAATCCCACTGGGCCAGGCGCAGTGGCGCACACCTGTAATCCCAGCACTCGTGCTGGCATACACCTGTAATCCCAGGCTGGGGCAGAAGGATCACTGTGAGTTTGAGGCCAGCCCATTACATGGAAAGTTCAAGGGCAGGCTGAGCTACATATCGAGACCCTGTCTCAAAAAGAAAAAAAAAAAAAATCCCACTAGCACTCTGGAGCAATCCAATTTCTCCACAGCTTATGTCTCACACTTTTTCTTATGTTGCTCTGATGGTTGTTCAGACCTGTCTACATTATGGCTTAAATTACATTTCCTTAGTGTTAGGCATCTTTGCTTGTGCTTTCCTGCCATCCTTTTTCCCTCTTCGCTGAAACATGTCTGACTTTTGCCCGTTTTCAAATTGAATTACTAGAGGTTTTTAACTACTGAGCATTATTTTAATATTGTTAGAAATTCTTTTTTTTTTTTTTCCCAGCACCACACTTTAGGCCTTTTTTCCCTAACTCACAACTTTAGGCCTGCGAGACAGGCACTTAAGCCATTGAGCCAAACTCCTGGCTGTTAGAAATTCTTGATAATGAAATTTGCCAGGACGAGGGATACAGCTGTGGCATAAGTACCTGCCTGGCAAGCACAACATTGTGAGTTCCCAGTACCAAAAAAAAAAAAATTTGCCAGTTTAGACATTTGTAAAAATATAACTCACTGGCTTTAAGTGCATTCATGTTGTTATGCAGCCATCACTATTCATCTCCAGAATTTATTTACCATCCCAAACTACCCAGGAAACAGCAACTCCTCATTATACCTTTCTCTGGCTCTTAGAAATGACTGTTCTAATTTCCATTCCATGATTTTGATTATCCAAGTATATTGGTTCAATTTCTGTTGCTATAACAAAATACCCAAGGCTGGGTACTTCATAAAGGAAAAATGGGTTGTTTATTTAGCTTACCGGTTTAAAGGCTGAAAGTCTAAGATCAGTCAACCCTGATGGTTTGACCTCTAGTGTGAGCCCCCTTTACTGCATTACATCATGGCAGATGCCTAATGATGGGACCACAGTTCTATGAGAGATGATATAGCAAGATAGGAAACTAAGGGCCAGGAGTTTGGCTCAGTGGTGTAAGCACCTGTCTGGCAGGCATGAAGCTGTGAGTTCGCTCCCCGGTGCCGCAAAAAGAAAAAAAAAAAAAAAGATAGGAAACTAGAGAGATTCAGGAGTCAGACTTACTTTTTGATAACCACCCATTCTTATGGAAACTCACTTTGTGAGAATATCATGAATCTCCAGTAACCAAACCATCTTTCAGCAGGCCTAACCTCTTAATACTACCATGTTATGAACTGGGCATGGTGGTGCTGCCTATCTTCTCAGCATCCCAGGCTGAGACAGGAGGGTTGCTGCGAGTTCAATTTATAAAGTAATTTAAAATATGCAAAAAATCGTATTGCAAAATAATGTTGATCATAAGATTGAGTATAACTACATAAGAGAAGAACCCTTTTATCTAGCAGAAAGTGTTTATATTGACCAGAATGCAAAAATTCTGTAGTGACTACAAATTATATATATGATTATATAGACTATGTGTATCAAATATATTAAATAAATAATATATATAATATTTATGAAAATACTGTGTAAAAATATGTAAGCTATTATTTGTAATAGGACTGTAGATTTTTTGTGTTCTTTTTGTTAGTACAATAACATTTTTAAACATAAAGTAAGCTGGACATGGTTGTGCATGTCTGTATTCCCAGCAGTCGGGAGGCTGAGGCAGGAGGGTCACCAGGAGTTCGAGGCCAGTCTGGGCTACATAGTGAGTTCAAGTCCATCCTGAATTACATAGCAAGACCCTGTCTCAAAAAAACAAAACAAAACAAAAAAATCCCACCCATAACATAATAATCTTTTTTGAAGTAACCTATTCAAGCCATTCCAGGTAACTCACAATCTCTTTGGCAAATATTGATGTAGACTTGTAAAATTCTTGCTTGTATGTTCTAAATTGTATTTTATATAGTAATCAAAAGTTACTATTTCTAGTGGTAGCATACATATATTAACCCATTATCTGGTAACAGTCGCTGTTTCTTTTTATTCTAAGAGAAGTCAATAGAAGTAGAATTTATAATTACAATTCTTTTTGTGATTTCTCTGAACGATTTTAGTTTTTTAATTATGAATTTTTGTCTTTCTGAGACAGGGTCTCGCTATGCAGTTCAGGCTGGCCTTGGGCTCACTTTGTCGCCCAGGCTGGTCTCAAATTCGCAACGATCCTCCTGCCTCAGCCTCCCGAGTGCTGGTATTACAGGAGTGTACCACCCCACCCAGCTTAATTATGAAATATTTCAACTTACAGGATGCAGTGTAGGACTGGGGATGTAGATCAGTGAATGAGTATAAAATTAACTTTTGAACCTAGAACTGATATTAAACAAGTATATATATATTTGGCTATGTTTTCTTCACTTATTTTCATGATACTTTGAAAAGAACTGTATCAAATAATCTAATTTTTTTTCTAGAATTAATGACTATCCTATAATCAGTTTCCTTCTTTTGTTTTGTTTTGTTTTTTGGAACAAGGTCTTACTATATAGTTCAGGATAACCTTGAACTCACTATGTAGTCCAGGCTGGCTTCAAACTCATGGCAATCTTCCTGCCTTGGCCTCCCAAATGCTGGGACTATAGGCATGCACCACCACACCCAACCAGGCTTACTATTTCCATGTTTTTATACTTTATGCACTTACGTGTTTTCGTGTACACAAATTACATGTAATATATTATATAGTATTTACTCAGTGTGCTACAACATAATATATACTTTGTATAAACTAACATATGTATTTTTAAAACCTACACAAATAACATATTAGACATAGCCATAAAGACAGGCATAGTTGTATGTATTAGTACTTATGTTTTAAGTTTTTACAGAAAAGATCTCTTATTATACATATACTTTTGAGCCAGGCATGGTGGCGCACGCCTTTAATCCCAGCACTCGGGAGGCTGAGGTAGGAGGAGTATTGTGAGTTTGAGACCGGCTTGGGCTACAACGAGAGCACAAGGCCGGCCTGAGCTACATAGTGCGACCCTGCCTCAAAAAACCAGGGCCGGGAGTTTGGCTCAGCAGCTTAAGCGCCTGCCCTGGCAGGTGCGAGGTTGTGAGTTCGATCCCCGGTGCCACAAAAAAAAAAAAAAAAAAAAAAACGTATACTTTTGACACTTGTTTAATCATTTTGTCTTGATAATGTATCAGTTTTGACTTACACAAATCATTTGTTAATTTTAAATTATATGAGAGTTTCCCAGTGTATAGACACCAATGTTCATTCACTCATCTACTGAGCAATTGTTTATTTTTTCCTAATATAAACAGTGATACAAATGAATATTTATTATAGTTAGGGATTGAAAGGAGAACAGTTACATACAGGGCACATAATTTATAGTATTACTTATAATGGTCACCTAAAGAGTCAAATACAAAGAAAGTGCAGGAAATCTGTCCACACCCTAAAATATCCCTTCAAACTTCTATAAATGTTTTAAATAAAATATTTACTTTTACATACTATATAATTTATGTTTATCATAAAACATTTTATTCTGTAAATGTTTTACTTTTTTAGGTTTTAATATAACTGCAGGGGTTGACGAAGAAACAGGATTTGTTTATGGTGGAAATCGCTTCAATTGTGGCACATGGATGGATAAAATGGGAGAAAGTGACAGAGCTAGAAACAGAGGAATCCCAGCCACTCCAAGGTAGTTTTATTTTAATAGTAGCTATGTAATTATCCCCTTTTGATTTACCATGTTCTTTTTAAAGAAAATTCACACTTGTGGAATCTATTATTCTATTAATCATGAATTCTTTATGTTAAATCAGTCATAATCTGCTTTCCTCCCTCTGCCCCACTTCCTTTTCCATTTATTCACTCCACTTCCCATTGTAAAAATACACAGTCCTTTTGGTATAAATCATCAAGCAAAGCTATCTGTTTTCTTCTGAAAGTTATGTGTTGAGTCTCTACAAGCCCCTTAAAGAAGAGTTGTATACTTCGTTATCCCAGTGATTAAGATATGTCCTTACACTGAACTCATTTCAGTGTAACTATTTTTCTGTCTTTTGCAGATTAATGTTCTTTTACAAAATCTTTTCACTTCTTGAACTTTTTCTCCATAATTTTTATCATTTATCCCAGAATTTATCATTTAAGCATTTTTCTCTTTATGATTTCAGAAGCTGTTGACAAATAGTTTCTGCTGCTATATTAAACTAAGAAGCTATTTTCTTGTTTGAAATTGTATCTTCATTTAGTTATTCAAAAATTAGCTAAGAGTTGCTGTAAGAGTTGGAGTGGCGCTCATTGGTACAGCACCTATCTGGCCTGTGTGACGCCTTAGGATTGATCCATAGCACATCAGACAAAGAAGTTGCAATCTTTACATACTTTGTTAATTCTTTTAAAAAGCTATTTTTGGGGACACATTTAGATTTTGTATTTTCTTTTTATTTTCCTTAAAAATGAGCTTCTAAAAATGTTAGGCAAATAGTGGCAAGCCAGTAATAAATGAGATTGCATATAAGGTATACTACATATTCCTTACAAAGTGAAGATTTTTCTGGTGGGTAGTTTGTGTAATACACTAGTTGTAATACTTGTTATGCAATACCCTTTTGTATGTGTGTGTGTGTGTGTGGTATTAGGTTCTTTTTGTTCGTTTTTTTGTTTTTTGTTTTTTGGTACCAGGGATCGAACTCACGACCCCTCACTTGGGGCAGGCAGACTCTATGCCACTGAGCTGTATCCCTAGCCCGTGTGTGTGGTACTAGAGATTGAACACAGGGCCTTTGCATTGAGCTGCACCCCAGCACTTTGTTTATTTTAAGGTTGGGTCTCACTAAGTTGCCTAGGCTGGCATCCAACTTGTAGCCCTCCTGCCTCAGCTACCCAAGCTTCTGGGATTACAGGCATGCACCACCAAGCCCAGCTAGACTGTCTTTTTAAATAATGCTTAAGTGAGTCCAATTTATAGAATAAAATTTATTTTTAATTTTAGAGATGGATCTGCTGTGGAAATTGTAGGCCTTTCTAAATCTGCTGTTCGCTGGTTGCTGGAATTATCCAAAAAAAATATTTTTCCTTATCATGAAGTTAGAATAAAAAGACATGGTAAGCTGTTTGTTTATTTACAAAGAAATTTTTAATGTACTCTGTATATGCTAAACCTATGTTATCATTTGATCGAGTCAACTAATATTAGAAAACCTTAAATTGTAAGAGGAAAGAAAAATAATTTACTGGCATGGAAATGGTAACAGACCTTTTTACTAACCATATTTTTATATTTGTATTAAGAAAAGTGCCATTGTTATTACTTTATTGCCTTATTGCTCTTGTTTTTCCTCAGTATTTCTATGAGCAAGTTCCATTTTTGTGATTTTTCTTTTCTTTTTTTTTTTTTTTTTTTTTTTTTTTTTTTTTTTTTTTTTTTTTTTTTTTTTTTTTTTTTTTTTTTTTTTTTTTTTTTTTTTTTTTTTGAGACAGGATCTCACTGTGTGGTTCAGGCTGGCCTTGAACTCACTGTGTAGCCCAGGCTGGTTTCAAACTTTTAGGGATCCTCCTACCTCAACCTCCCGAGTACTGGGATTACAGGCATGTGCCACCATGCCCAGCAATTTTTTTTTTAATAAAGTTTCCAGAGCTGGGGATATAGCTCAGCAGCATGAGTGCCTGCCTGGCAAGCACAAGGTCATGAGTTTGATCCCCGGTACCAAAAAAAAAAAAAAAAAAAATAGTTTCCCTTTGTAGGGAAACTGGCCTTAACTGTCAGTGTAGCCCAGACCAGCCTTGAACTCACAGCAGTCCTCCTGCCTCAGCCTCCTGAGTGCTAGGATTATAGATTTGCACCACCATGCCCAGCTTTTTCCATGAGTAATTTTTAAATTTTTACATCTTTTTCCAGAAGAGTACTGTCTAATGGAAGTATTTGAACCACATACATAATTTTAAATTTTCTAGTACTCACATTTGAAAAAAGTAAAAAGAAAGAAGTGAAATTAATTATAAGATGTTTTAATTAATTCAGTATTTTATTTAACAATATGAAAAGATTTAGCAATATGAAATATGTTAAACATGTAACATAGCAGTATGAAATATTGTTAAACATGTAAGCAATATAAAATTATTCCTAATTCATTTTACATTCTGCTGTGGAGAGACTAAATCTTCAAAATCCAGTGAATATTTTTCATTTATAGCAATTCCAGTTCAGACTAGCCACATTTTCAAAAAGGAGAAAATGTATTTACTCCTAGTAGATAAAAATAAGTAAGCTTAATATGACTTTGACTGTAACTCGATGTTTAAATTGCTTTGAATGTCTAAACTGCTATCTCTTATCATTGTCCAGGGAAAGTTGTAGCAGTGTCGTATGATGAATGGAACAGGAAAATACAAGACAACTTTGAAAAGCTGTTTCATGTTTCAGAAGACCCTTCAGATCCTAACGAGAAGCATCCGAATCTAGTCCACAAACGGGGCATATACAAAGATAGTTACGGAGCTTCAAGTCCTTGGTGTGACTACCAGCTCAGGCCTAACTTTACCATAGCAATGGTTGTGGTAAGGGATTTATTACTTTTAAAGGTCATAAAATTTTGTGATAGGACTTACTTAGTTTTTTATTACCTTTTATTATTACTTGTTTTCAAATTCATCTAACTATAAAACACATATACTAGTTTTATATAATCTCTAAGTAATAAGATATACATATTATCTTTAACCTGTAACATTCAGTATCCAGAAATAGAAAATGATGACTACTGACATGCTTCCTGATGTTTTTTCACATCATAGTTTATGTAGAAAATGACATTTGTACAGCACGCTGCACTAAATGAATTAGTCTGCTTGTGCCAGGTCTAATTGCGGTAGTTAGCCACCACCCCCACACCTGCCAGAGAAATGAGGGCATCTGTATGTCTCACGCCTGTGCAGCATACAACTAGTGCTTTGAGATACCAGGTGGTGGGCACAGCACCTTCCTGGCAAGTGCAAGGTCCTGAGTTTGATTTCCAGTACCAAAAAAGAGAGAGAGAGAGAGAGATCAGGTGGAGAGCTCTAAGCTAGTGAATTTCCATGAAGAGCTTAAATTCACTTTTTCATTCTTCATTGTATTGTTCTAATTAGTTCATTTAGCCAAGAATTCTCCACTTAGCCTAACAATAATCTATAAAAGCAGTAAAATAAAGAAAGATTTGTATTAGTCCATGCCTGTCTAGCTATTTCCAATTAGTCAAAAGATTATTAAACACATGGGACTATAGCTCAGTGTTAGAGCGCTTGCTTGCCTGGCATGTTACAATGCCCTGGGATTGATCCCAAGCACCAAAAAATAAAATAAAATAAAACTAAATACAGTATTATAAATCATAATATAATGAAAAATACAAAGGCACATGCAAGTAGCTTTGGCCCAGTGTGCATTTTATTTCATTTAACCATTAAAATTAATGCAAACTTTTGGTCAGCATTAAAATTGATGCCAACCTCTCACCTTCTCTGTAACTATTCAAGCTATCAAAATACAAGTTCTTCTGTAGTAGTCTATTATGACCCTAAAAACAAAAAAAGAAAAAAAAAACAGAAAAACAGGCTCAGATATACTTAAAGGAAATACTTATAAATCTTATAAAGAATGAATGAAATGTTTTAAATAGTTCTACCTTCATTGTAGCCATTACAACTTTTCTGAGGATCTGGTATATGTTCTTGGAGTGGCATAAGGAAACGAAACACCTATACATCCTTTCCCAACCACAAATAGTGCCTTCAAGTTATCCTTAGAGATTCAAATTTCATTAGGCATTTGCTCTCAAATTTTGACCCATGCTGTATTTTTAAGCTAATTTTCATTCCTTTTCCAAGTTTATGATTAATTTATGTGGAAGGGAATTAATTCTTTCATGGTTTTAAAAAGCTGGTATATTTGTTTTTGACATTTATTAGGCCCCTGAGCTCTTTACTGCAGGAAAAGCATGGAAAGCTTTGGAGATTGCAGAAAAAAAATTGTTGGGTCCCCTAGGCATGAAAACCTTAGATCCAGAGTAAGTTGAAATATCCTTTATAAGAATATTATTGATGTTATGTTTAATCGAAGTCCACTGACATCATCCATTAATGTTTGTATTACAAATAACATCTCTTGTTGCATTCAAACATCTCTATCTTCATTAAGCATCAGTGTTCCAAATGTGCCTGGTTTGTCTATATTCAGTAATCAAAGTGGGGTGTTCTTTTTTTTGGTTTTGTTTTTTGTTTGTTTGTTTTGTTTGTTTGTTTGTCTTTTCTTGAGTCAGGGTCTCACTATTTGGTTCAGGCTGGCCTTGAGTTCACTTCGTAGCCTAGGCTGATTTTGAACTTGCAATGGTCCTCCTGCTTCAACCTCTCTAGTGCTGAGATTACAAGCATGTGCTACCATGCCGAGATAGTAACCAAAGTTTTTAACTTTATAAACTATTATGTCCTGCCAGGCATGGTGGCACATGCCTGTAATCCCAGCACTTGGGAAGCTGAGACAGGAGAATCTCTGTGAGTTCGGGACCAGCCTGCACTACACAGTGAGACTCTGCCTCAAAAAAATAAAATAAATAATGAAACTAGTATATCCTGAATATTTTCTAGTGCTTTTTTCTGACTATAAAGATAAGGGCCAGGAATTTAGCTCAGTGGCTCAGGAGCTTGCCTGGTAAGCATGAGGTCGTAAGTTCGATCCTTGGTACCAAAAAAAAAAAAAAAAAGGCTGGGGATTTAGCTCAGTGGCATAAGTGCCTGCCTAGCAAGTGTGAGGTCATGAATTCGATCCCCAGTACCAAAAAATAATAATAATAATAATACATGATTAGGCCAATCATGGTGGCACATACCTGTAAGCCCAGAGACAGAAGGATCACTGCGAGCTTAAGGCCAGCCTGGGCCACATAGTGAGTTCAAGGTGAGTCTGAACTACATAGCAAGACTCTGTCTCAAAAAACAAACAAAAATTGTATGGATGTTTTAATTATTATACAAAAATTAGAGACTTAATGAAATAGTTAACTTTAAACCAACCAGTATTTAGTAGTCACACTAACTCCTCAAAGACAAGATATCAGAATATTTTATACTCTTCTACAATAACCAGTAAGCATTTGTTAATCATTCCTAAACACAATATTAAAATGCTCTGAACTCACTGCATGCTAATTCAAGGTTAAATAATGCACTGATGCCAAATATTTTTGTAGGTTGGAGGACAAAATGATTTAATTATTTATTTCTCTTGCCTTCATTTTTGAAATTTTTCTAATGCTTCTTAAATGGAATCTGACCTTCCATTTAACTTAAATTCTAATCATTTTGCAGTGATATGGTTTACTGTGGAGTTTATGACAATGCCTTAGACAATGACAACTACAATCTTGCTAGAGGTTTCAATTATCATCAAGGACCTGTAAGCATTTTAGTTCTCTTCTCTGATTTTTCAGTTTAAATTTTTTTAAGTACTACAATTTTAGATATTCACAGCTCTTTTTTTTTTCTCTTTTTTTAAATGATTTTTTTTAGGAGTGGCTATGGCCTGTTGGATATTTTCTTCGTGCAAAGTTATATTTTTCCAAATTGATGGGTCCAGAGACTACTGCAAAAACTGTGTTTTTAGTCAAAAATGTTCTTTCCCGACATTATGTTCATCTTGAGAGGTAAGTTATTAAGGGTATGTAATTTTCATAAGTAGTGTTTAGTCAGTTTATTAAAATAAGGAAAGTAAAGTTTCCTTAGAATTTGTTATCATTTGTGTCTGGATATCCCCCCAAAGCATCACACAGACATGGGGGCAGGCTTCTAGAATTTGTGGTTGAGTCATAGTCCCATGCTGGGATTCTGGATGAGTGCCACACCCACCCTAAGGTGGGTAGCCTACATACAATATAAAGGACAGAAAGACTCCTCCCTTTTTGCTCTTGCTGCTTTTGCTGTCTTCAGCTGCCCAGAACTGTTGCTTCTCTGCCACACCACCCTGTCTTGGAGTTAGTTGATTATGGACCAAAACTTCCACAAACTGTGAGCTAAATTAACATTTCCTTCCTTAATTTTGGTGTTGGATAGTTTGTCTCAGCAATGAGAGAAAAGTAACCAAGACAGAATTCATTTCTGAAAACTCTAGAATCCCAGTAAGATGTGAAACATTCACTCTTTAAAATAAATTGCATCATGTAATTTTTACCTTCCTTCATTATTTTAAACTACTTTATTTCAACTTGAGAATTTGGTATTATAAACATTCATGTAGAGTAGTCTTAGGTTTTCAAAATTTAGCTGATATTTTTAGATACGGTTAGCACAGAATAAATACAAAAACTAAAACTATTCAGCTTGGGCCTTTCGAGTTAATTAATTTAAAGATATGTCAAAGAAATAATTCTCAAACCAGGCTCACACATTTAATCTTAGCACTCCGGAAGGCTGAGGCAAAAAGATCACAATTTAAAACCCAAACTTGGGCAACTTAGTAAGACGTTTGTTTTAAAAGAAAGAAAGAAAGAAAGAGAGAAAGAAAGAAAGAAAAACTAGAGATATAGCTCAGTATGAAGACTCTAACTTCACTCTTGAGTGCTACAAAAATAGAAATTTTCAGAAATGTTTTCATTATAGTACTAAACTGGTACTATATTAGTGCCTTTGACTGTTTAAAAACTGTTACAGGCCTGGTGGCACATGCCTGTAATTCCAGCACTGAGGAGGCTGAGGCAGGAGGATTGTTGCGAGTTTGGTATCAGTGTGGGCTACAAAGTGAGCTCAAGGCCAGCCTGAACTGCATAGTGAAGCTCTATCTCAAAAAGTGCCTCCCCCCGCAAAAAAAAGAGGTGTTTCTTGTGTTTCTTACTTCATCTATCCTAATTATGTCTTAGTGACTTTTCTCTCTTTGCTGAGACAAAATACCTAAAAAATTAAGGAAGGAAAGGTTTATTTAGCTCACAGTTTGTGGAGGTTTCAGTTCATAATCAGTTGGCTTCAAGGCTGAGTAACATGGCTGAGGGAAACGGTTCATGGTGGCAGAAGATGGCAAAAGCAACAAGGGGGACAAAAAGGAACAGGAGAAGTAACTGCAAATAATGAGAAATACTACAGTATGATGAAGAATTGAACACAGAATGTTCACATCACATAGACTCAAAAAATGGAGGGAACAAGCCTCTTTCCCTCCCTTATACTGTATGCAGGCTACCCGCCCTAGGGTGGGTGTAGCACTCACACCATCTCCCAGGTTCAGAATGTTTACAAAGCAAGGACCCTGACCCCTGCTGAGTCACTTAGTTTAAGCTTCTGAACTTCTCAAGCTGGCACAACATATCAACCACTACAAATTATTAGCAGACAAACAGCATCAGAGTTACTGTTTTCCTAAGGGTAACAGTTCAGCCAAAATCTATCTTAATTTTTCAAATTTCAAATTATTTGAAACTGTATCTACATCTTATTACTCAGAATAATTATGGATTAGCAGCATAAATTGTATACCCTTTTTTACAAGAACATAGGGAACTTCTATCCCCATAAATATCACATTTTGTTTTCATTAGCTTAAATGTCATCACAGTAAGCTCAGCCCTGCCGTGCTTCTACCTCCTCTGCAGGTTGAGTATATGAGTCTACGTGATGTGAACATTCTATGTTCAATTCTTCATCATATTGTAGTATTTCTCATTATTTGCATTTACTTGTCCTGCTCCTTTTTGTCTGTAAAAAGTAAGAATATTTCACGTTTCGGGGTTCGTACTTCTTTTACCTGTGATCAGACCACTTCTGACCTGTTCTGCGACCTTGCTCCAGTAATTATCCTTTCTTAGTGTTCCACTTGAGCTTTCTTACTGAAGCTGCAAAGATATTTCTTGGCCCATTCTAAAAATAAAGTCTCTTCCTACAGTAACTCAAACCTCATCTCTTTTCAGAACACAATTCCTATGAGAATCACATCATTCCTTTTACATTTTGACTACCCTACTTAGTCTAGTTTACCACCTGTGTTCTGGTTTTCGCCCTCACTATCTGAAAAAACCACTCAGTAAGATACCTTCTTGTTCCAGGTCCCATGACTCCCCTTTGGTTCTCTTCTTTGACCTGGCCATGGTTTTTGACATTGTTGCTGTTGTGGTCTACATGTGCCCACAGTGCCTGGCATGCTCAGAGGCAGGGCTTGTAGAAGATGCAATGTAACAGCTGGGCATGGTGGCGCATGCATGGAATCCCAGCACTTGGGAGGCTGAGGCAGAAGGATCATTGCAAGTTCAAGACCAGCCTAGGCTACAAAGTGAGCACCAGGTGCAAGGCCAAGGCCAGCCTGAACTGCATAGTGAGACTCTGTCTCATAAAGACAAAAAAAAGGAGGTGGAATATGGGGGCGTTGCAGCTGACTTGCTATTACAACTTACGACACAGGGTCTGGCCAGAAGAGGCTGGTCACTGGGGGCTTGACCTACAAGGGTGTGTCTCAGTCCCTGGTTCCTTCCTTCATTCTCTGGTTCCTGACCACTGCGAAGTGTGCAGCTCTTTCTGTTGTGTTTGTTTTGTTTTGTTTTTGTCTTTTTGAGACAGGGTCTCACTACGCAGCTCAGGCTGGCCTTGCGCTCACTTTGTAGCCCAGGCTGGTCTCAAACTCACAAGGATCTTCCTGCCTCAGCCTCCTGAGTGCTGGGATTACAGGTGTACACCACCATGCCTTGCCCCCCCTGTGCTCTTTTGGGATTGGAATCAACCACTGTGGACTGAAACCTGTATTAACTGTGAGCCAAATAAACCCCACATTTTAAATTGCAGGTGCTGGGTGTTATGTCTTAGCAACAAGAAACTGATTTAAGATGGTTGCTTTTCTCTTTTTGAAAAACCATATGCACAGGGGAGCAAGGCATGGTGGTGTACACCTGTAATCCCAGCACTCAGGAGGCTGAGGCAGGAGGATCTTTGTGAGTTTGAGACCATCCTGGGCTACAAAGTGAGCGCAGGGCTATCCATAGCATTAGGTTTCACTTGTTTACCCAGTAATAGTAACTGTAATAATAACAATATTTATTAAGCAGTTACCTGTGTGCTAGGCATTGATCTAAATGTATGTATGTAAAATGATTCATTTAACCCAATTATATAAAATTGCTGCTATTATCATCATGATCATTGTCATTATTATACACTTATCCACTTAATAGCAGTGTGACCATGGTTTTGGCAAGCCTCAGTTTTCTTATTTATATAATGGATGAGATGTGGTTGTTTTGAGGATTAATGTATGTAACACGGACAAGGTAACTCAGATGTGAGCTATCATTAATTATTCTATTTTATAAATGAAGCTGAGAAGGTTAAGTAAGTTGCACAAAATCAGGTGGCAGGTAATGTGGTGTAGCTTTTAATAAAATCTAAGAAGTCAGAACCCCAGGCTGTGCTCTTAACTGTCATACTGTTGGCTTTTTTTTTTACTGTTTCTCTGGCTTTTCTTCTTTGCATCTAAATACATTCATTCCCTAAAAAGCTATCTTTGCTCTTGCTTAATATTCGGTATCTCATCCTGGATATTTCCACTACCTGCATATGCATGTCTTTACTTACTCAGATAATTTTGAACGCTCAGTCTGCCTCATGAACCTCACCTGATGCACTTTTACCATCACTATATCCTCACACATTTTTCTTCTTATAGTTTCCATTACAATATCCCCATCATTTATGTTCTCCAAGCTTAGCTATTCTGGGTACTTTTAATTTTTCCTCATTTCTCCTTAGAACATCCAGATGAGTTGCTGAGACTTGGTCAATCTCTCTCTATCCTGCCCTCTAACAGTGCATCTTCTTTCTTCTGTTGCTACTTCCTAATTTTGTTTTATAATCTTCTCTCTGGAGAAGCCTCCAAGCCAGATTAATTTTATCAAAATAGCTCATAAAACATTCAGTAATTCTGCATTGTCTTCTGAATGAATCCCCAGTTCCTTAGTTTCCACCATCTTTTTTAAACTACCCTTCTATTTCTTTCTTTTTTTTTTTTTTTTTTTTTTTTTGCGGCACTAGGGATTGAACTCACAACCTCACGCCTGCCAGGGCAGGCGCTTAAGGGACTGAGCCAAACTCCCGGCCCCCTTCTATTTATTTCTGACTGTATCCTCTAGTAGCTATTTTTAATACCATAGTGGCTTCAAGTGAGCTTTAGGTCCTGTTTGGGTTTCAGATTCTCTCCACACTACCTACTTTGTACATGGCTTTAAGCAAGTTTCTTGATCTTTCTAAAAAAGATGTCTATAAAGTGACAATAAATTAGCTTCACTAGTTGCTGACAAGATTAAATGAGAAGATAGGTCAAAAATTCTTGTCACAATTCCAGAAATGGTTTCATCTGAAGTGAATTATTTTTTAATTATCAGTTTATTTTCTCTCCTAATCTTACATTTTATTTTCTTTCTTTTTTCCTGATTTGCATGGTTAAAGTTTTATCACTTTTATTAATCTAATTAAAGGGACAGTCTTTTGTTTCATTGACTCTTCCTTTGCTTTTTTTGTTTTATTTCTACTCTACTCTTTATTATTCCCTTTCTTGTATTTACTTTAGGTATAATTTGTTGTTTGTTTACTGATTCTTAAAGTAAAAAACTGAGGCCACTGATTACAGATCTTCCTTCTTTTGTAATACAGTCCTTAAGTGCTATAAATTTCCCACCAAGTACTACAGTACCAGTATTCCAAGAATTCTGATATATCATGTTTATATTTTCATTCATTTTAAGTTCTGTTTTCTCTTTGGATTTTTCCCTTGACTCATAGGTTACATAGAAAGGCATTATTTACTTTTCAAAAATTTAAGAATTTTCCAGAGTTGTTTCTATTTTTGTTTTCAAATTTAATTCCATTGTGTTCAGGGAATGTATTTTGTGTGGCTCTAATTCTTCTAAACTTATTGGTAGCTTTACAGCTCAGCATATGTTGTGTAGGTAACTTACCTGTTTTCAGTTGGAAAGAATTTATGTTCTGTTATCCTTAGATTGAATGTTCTAGAAAAGTCAAGTCAAATTGGTTAATTACAATATTCAAATTTCTTACAGATTTTCTGTCTCCTTGTTGTATGAATTACTATATTGACAGAGTACTGAACTCTCCTAGTGTAATTGTCTGTTTCTCCCTGCAGTTGAATGCGTTTTTGCTTCATGTATTTTGAATCACTATTACTAAGTACATAAACATGTAAATGTTGTTTTGTTTTGTGTTTTTGTACTGGGAACCAAACTCAGGACCTTGCACTTGCCCGGCAAACACTGTGCCACTGAACTGTATCCCCAGACCATAGATGTTTTTTGTTTTCTTTTCTTTTTTTTCTGAGATAGGATCTCACTTTGTAGTTCAGACTGGCCTTGAACTCATATGTAATCCAGACTGGCCTTGAACTCATATGTAATCCAGACTGTCCTTGAACTCAAAGCGATCCTCCTGTCTCAGCCTCCCAAGTGCTGGTTTTACAGGCATGTGCCACCATACCCGACAAGGTGCGCAAACATTTGGGATCATTATATTCTTGATGAATTAACCTCTTTATTATTATGAAATTGCCTTCCTTATCACCAATATGTCTCTGTATCTAGATGTCCTTTTGTTTGTTTGTTTGTTTTTTGTTTTTTGTTTTTTTATCTTTTCTTGAGACAGGGTCTTGCTATGCAGTCCAGGCTGGTCTCAAGCTCACTTTGTTGCCCAGGCTGGTCTCGAACTTGCAACGATTCTCCTGCCTACGCCTCCCGAGTGCTAGAATTACCAGCACATGCCCAACTTAGATGTACTTCGTGTGATATTAATTTGCCTATTCTATTCCAAATTTATTTTTTCATTACTTTTTATCACAATATATATTTTTCCATGCCTATATTTTCAGCCTATTCGTGTTTGCTCTGGCTCTGATTCCCCTTGATGAGGTACCCTAAAATGTCAATAACCTTCCCACCGTGGGCCTAAACACCTCACACTTTGTGGACTCCCATTGTGGCCCACCGTCACCCTTGGTGTGAACTCCTGTGTCAGAGGGTACCTATTTCACAAGCATTAAATGGGAGGATACATATATTCCTTATTTAACAACCTACCTGTTTAATGACTTTGAACTTAACAACCAAAGCACACTGTTTGGATTTACAACCTGTCTCTTTTTTTGTACAGTTTTGTACATCTTGTTTATAGAACCTCAGTATCTTTTTTTGTGCAGTACACCTTGTTTATACAGTACTGTAATTTTTGCTGATGGTACTGTACCCTACAGTCTTGTTGTTTTATGTTCTGTTATACATTATAGCACTGCATGTAAGAGTTATGCAAATAAAAGCAAAGTCATCAAGTTGGAGTTTCCTTTGACCATTTCTTTGTTCTGAATGCTGTACACAGTTTATAGTTACTCATTTAGCAACCAGTTCATTCAGTGACCTAATCATAAGAACATAACTGGTCATTAAACAAGGAGTGTCTGTATAAATTACTAAGTATTAGACCATAAGTACATGATAAATGTTTATTATTATTCAATAGAATGAGAAATCGACACTTTTCCTAGTTATGATTCTTAGTGTTTATTCATTGAGTTTTATATTTATATGGTGATCACATGTAAGTACAATTTGAGTTTTATAAACTTAAGATGAAAGAATAAATTATGTCTGAGAGGATATTTGTCTATATATATGGCATCTTTTTCTGTGTGTGTAATACATAAAAGGATTTCTTTTAAGGCCTTAAATCCCAGATACAAAATATCAAACAGTAACTCCCCAATCTAAATTCTTTATATATGTGTACATCTTGAGTATATTGTTTTATTTCAAATGACTATAAGTCATTTGCTTTCTTTACTGCAAGGCAAAAATCACCAACTTTGCCTCTTTCTTTTTTTAATTTAAGAGAAAATTGACACAGAAGAGAGAAACAAAAAGCAAAAAAGACAAACAACAACAGATCTGATACGATAACATTATAGGTTTACACAATGAGATGGTTGAAATTTGACAGTAGTTGCAATATTGCATATCGTTACCTTCAAAAGGGTTGTTCAGATTAACAGATACAGACATGTAAAATTGATCTAATCATGAGTCTTAACTGTTCTTTTTCAATAGCTAATGTATTTAGTAATATAGTCATTTTAACTGTCCTGTGTATACCTATTTATAAATTTATGTCTTTTTCCTTTTCCCTTCCTTCCTTCCTCCTTTCCCCTTAGAGTACCTCTTGTTGTCATTAAAATAACTGCCCATATCATCAGGCCTGATATAATCAAACAAAATAGTTCAGAATAAAACCAATAAAGAATAAAAGAATGGTCACAGAAAAGAGAAACAAAAAGCTAAAGGGAC
>RJWM01020850.1:0-36431 GCA_004363535.1 Dasyprocta punctata
AGTGTGATGCTGTTGATTCATGCATGTGGATTTAGTGTCACATTTTTTATTCTTTTCTGAAAGAAGCATGTGATTACTTCACATCTCTTAGAAGATCTCCTCGTTACTTTCTGCTAGCCTGCAAACTTTTCTCATTTTTTTCAGATTTCTAAATAAAGATTCAATATTTATCATTCATTCATTGATTCATTCATTTGTTTTTATCATGAAGATAAGTGCTGTCGGAGGAGAACTCACCCAGTGCACACTATGTAGTGGTACAAGGGAGGGGAGAAAACAGAGAAGTAGATTGGGGTTTGTAATTTATTAATGATGGTGGGACATTTTTTATTCCTTTCTGTAGATATCAAAGTTTTCTGAGGTTCCTGCCAGAGCTGGATGCTAGAGAAATTTTGTACATTTCTCTGGAGAGTGAAATGACCAAATACAACTGATGCCGTCAAAGAGAGCAGTAACAGGTATGTTTTCCTTTATTATTAAAATTGATGTGTTTGGTAACGTTCAGTAATAATTTCCTAAATAAGCCTACTTGAATCTGCACATCTTGGTGAACATTATTCAGAACACGCTTTTTAGTTTTTTTTGTACTGGAAGTTGAACTCAGGCCCTCATGCTTGCCAGGTAGGTGCTGTGCCACTGAGCTATATTCCTGGCCCTCAGAACAGGCTTTTTGAGAGCCTGTACTCAATCTTCTACTCATGTTTAAAAAAAATTTCTTTTGAGAGCTACATCTGGGTCCTCTGGTCACATTCTTTTAAGCACCCTGTTTTCCGTGGTGGCATCTCTCAGCCTTGTAAGGATGCATTTGGGAAACAGTCTCTACTCCTTTAAAGCCGGGGCAGTGGTGTGGAGGCACTCTTGATTTTCATCAAAAGCAAGGAACGACGACATAAGAAAACCAGTTTTTGTTTTTATAATTTGTATATGTACTCGAAGGCTTACACACTGTATTGAAAATTAATTCTAAGAAGTGATTCAGAATTTCAGACAATAGTAGCATTATTAAAGTAAGTGAATAGGCCACATAGGCATGTTTATTTGAGTGTATAAGTGTTGAAGTTCTTATTAAAATCGGTCAGTCAGTCAGTATTATAGAGAAGTTCTAGTATTAACCAGGTTAAATAAGATACTATCTAAACTTCCTTATAAGGTGTACTTCTATGGCTTTGCTTTATATAAATGATTTCCTGTGGATGTTTCACAATGCTTCTCAAAGTGTTATTAGAGTATTTGTTAAAAATACATATTAAAAATTCAAATCACATTTCAAGTTACAGTTGGGGGCTCAGTGGTAGAGGATATTTTGGATGAGTGAGGTTTTGGGTTCAGTTCTCAGCAGGGGAGTAAAGATAGAAAAAAGAAAATGCAGATTATTAGTTTCCATCTCTTTGTCAGTGAAAATAGGAATGGTAAGGGGCAGGGCTTGGGAATCTGCATTTTGAAAGTGTGTCACCAAAAATTGATATCCCTGAAGCAGTCATGTGGATAGAGGAGAAATATAACTCACAATCTGCCAGATGTCAGATGTGCTGAGTTCATGTCCCCCCAAATCGAAGAATGAATTCCAAGGAACAGCAGAGGGTAAGAGTAGAAAAGGTTTATTGAGCAATAGCTCCTTTGAGACAGGAGTCATCCTGAAAGTAGGTCTCTACCGAGGCCCTTTGTCAGGGGTAATTTGTATAGCAAGGTCACAATGTGAGTACAAAGCCATAATCAACCTATAGGATTATGAGTATAGCTGCTTAGTTAATAGTGATCCAGTGAGGAGATGCATCACATAGCAAGGGTACATGGAAGGAACAAAGGCATTTTGGGGCAGAAATGGTCCAGATACTCTGGTCACCCACGTGGGAGACTGATTCCTATCTGGACTCACTGGACCAGGTGGGATAATTACAGTGTAATCCCAAGATACAGCTTATCCCTTAGGGAGGCAGGCAGGCCTGGCCATTGCATCTCTGCCTTGAGGCCTGGCCTTCTTCAAGTGTACCTGCGGCCACCATTCTGACGTCTTTATTTTTCACTCCCTTGAGAGCCCAGTCCTGCTCTGACTTTATATTGATTTCTGTCTAATTTAGCTGCCTATAATACTAAGGGTGCTCTATAGTTGTATATTTGATTTTTGCCTCAAATTAAGCAATTTAGTATACTGTTTTAGTATAAGGTTATATTTTCATGTAGCGTTATTGTTAGATCAAATTGAGAATGTAATGGAATAAAGCTGAGCATTGCTTTTCATGGTTAACTTTGAAAGGTACGTGTCTTTCTTCGGATAAATTCACTTTTTTTTTTTTTTTTTGCATACTGGTGATTGAACCAAGGCTTTTGCACTGAGCTACATCCCCAGTCCCCTCCTCCTTTTTTAATTTTTAGATTTTATTTGGAGATGCGGACTCTCTAAATTGTACAGACTGGGCTCAAACTTGCAGTTCTCTTGCCTCAGCCTTTCAGAGTGCTGTGATTACAGGTATGTGCCACCATGCCTGGCTAAACATCTGCTTTTTAAATTTGCTAGTAAGTTGCCAGGTTTCTTGATCAAGACAAGGGGGAACGCTAATGAGTTGGCATTGGAGACCATTGGGCTCTGTGCCAGATTGCATTTAGCATTCAGACCAGCTTTTTTTTTTTTTTTTTTTTTGTGGCACTGGGGATTGAACTCACAACCTCGTGCCTGTCAGACAGGTGCTTAAGTCACTGAGCCAAACTCCCAGCCCTTGTTTTTTGAGGCAGGGTCGCACTGTGTAGCTCAGGCCGACCTTGCGCTCGCGTTGTAACCCAAGCGGGCCTTGAACTCACAACGCTCCCCCTACCTCAGCCTCCTGAGTGCTGGGATTAAAGGCGTGCACCACCATGTCCGGCTCAGCCCAGCTTTTTAAAGGTAGCATTGTGATGAAAGTTGTACTGTGCAATTTATGGTTCGAAAAGACAAAACCCTTTCCTTTCATTGCCATGTGATCTTGTGGAATGCTTTGAATCCTCCAAGCAAAATTAAGTATTAATATCAAAAGGAAATATTAATGTGAAACAAAACAGCCTTTCATATGAAGTTATTTTTATTGTAATCTTGTACTTCCATGTACATCCTTTTGTAATTATTCCTCTAAAGATTAATTTTACAGAATGCAGTCTTTGTATACCTAGGGCAGTGATGGTAAACCTTTTAGAACTTTCAGTTTTTTCAGTGATATGAACAGCTCACGGCAGCATGCATGCCATAGTTTCATCACCACCTGACCTAGGGTGTTATTTTTAGATATTTTCAATTCTATAAATTAACTGTATCTTTTTTTTTTTTGAGACAGGATCTGGCTGTGTAGTTCAGGCTGGCCTTGAGCTCACTATGTAGTCCAGGCCAGCCTCAAATTCATGGCAATCCTCCTGCCTCAGCTTCCTGAGTGCTGGGATTACAGGTGTGCGCCACCCTGCCCAGCCCAATATGCTTTATTAATAAAAAATAAATAAATGAATCTGATGCTGGGAAAATTTTAAGAGGGTGGAGGAGAAGGGGGAAAAAAGAATTGAGATGTGTTATGTACGTGTACTAATTCCTTACAATGAATGTAATCATTAATGTCCTACAAACATGTACTAATAAAAAATTAATAAAAAAAAGTAGATTTATAAGTTAATGGTATTAACTTCAGATTGTTTCTTTATTAAAGCATTTAATCTATTGATATGATATACTTCACTAAGTTTGTACTTTAAAATTGTAGTAAAATACACTTAACATAAAATTTACTGTTGTAACCATTTTTAAGTGTACACTTCAGTAAGATTAAATACATTCATATTATTGTGCAGCCATCACCATCACTCCTTATTAGAACTCTTCAACTTGGAAAACTGGAACTTTATACATGTTAAACAACACCGTTTCTCCGTGCCTCTGTTCCCTGTCAGCCAACATTGTACTTTGGGTTTTTACGAGATTTACTACTTCATGTATCTCATGTAGTATTTATCTTTTCTGTGACTTGCTTATTTCACTTAGCTGTCTTTAAGATTCATCCATGTTGTGTCATATGTCAGAATTTCCTTTTTGAAGACTGAATAATACTTCTTTGTAAGTATGTCTCATTTTGTTTATCTTGAGGTTGCTTCTTCCCTTTGCCTGTTGTGAATGATGTTGCTGTGAGTACAGGTGTGTAAATAGTCCCTGCTTTCACTTCTTCTGTGTATCTGTCTATAAGTAGAATTGCTAGATTGTAAGATAATTGTGTTTAGATTTTAAAAAAAATGTGTTAGTACATGTTTGTAGTACATGTTTGTAGTACATGCATTTTACGATCATCGTGGGCAACTGGCACATACGTGTAATACAGCTTCCTTTTTTTTAACCCCCTTCCTACCCCTTTCTTTCCTCCTCTAATTTCCCTTCCCCTCTTGTCATTCTGATTGATGTTATTAATCTTAGTTCATGGCACGTAGTGTCTGCATTCATTAGGTCATTAGGATCTCATACCTGACACATCTTCACTGCACCTGTTTCCCCATCCCCGCTCCCTGCCCTGCTCTGCTGGACTCCTTCCGAAGTATAGGAGATCCAGCTCCTTGTTTCCTTCCATCCTTCCATTATTTTTCTTTTAGTTTGTACTTTACCTTACTCAAATGAGGGCTACCATATGGTATTCAAGCTTGCTTTTGTGATTTATTTCACTCAACGTATTTTCCAGCATATCCACTTTCCTACAGATGTCTCAAATTTGTCTTCTTTATAGTTGAGTTTTATTCCATTATATAGAGAGACCACATTTATTTTATCTAGTTGTCTGTTGATGGATATGCAGGCCATTTCCACAATTTAGGCATTATGAATTGTGCTGCTATAAACATTGATATGCATGTATCACTAAGGAATGATGTCTTAAACAATTTGGGGACGATACCTAGAAAGAGGGTAGTTGTGTCAAGGAATTATAATTTTAGTTCTTGGAGAAATTGCCACATGTTTACATTTTTGAGGAATCATTAAACTATCATCTGTTGCACTTGTACCCATTTACATTCTCACCAGGAGCGCACAAGTTTTAGCTGGTGGTGGCAGGGCATACCTGTAATCCCAGCATGTTAGGAGGCTGAGGCAAGAGGATTACAGACTTGAGCCCAGCTTGGGCAACTTAGTGACTTTAGTGACTTAGTGAGACTCTCTCTCGAAAAAAGGACTAGGGATGGAGCTCAGTGTGAAGGCCCCAGTATCAGTCCTCTGTGGGGGAGGGAGAGCGCATTCCAGTTTCTCCACATCTTTACCAACACTTATTTTCTGTTTTTTTTTTTTTAAACTGTAGCCATCCTAATGGGTGTGAGATAAACCTTATTGTAGTTTTGATTTCCATTTCTCTATTGATTTGTAATTTTGAGTATCTTTTCATATGCTTGTTGGTCATTTGTATATATAGAGAAAAGTTTGCTCAGGTCTTTTGTCAATTAAAAAATTTTTTTCAATTCTTTTGCCCAATCCCCTTTCTCACTGCCAAGCATCTATCTGTTCTCTCTCCTTTCTTTCTTTCTTTCTTTCTTTCTTTAGATTTCTCATATAAAAAATACAATATTTAACTTTCTTAGTCTGGCTTATTTTGCTTAGCATGATGGCTTTGAGTTGTCCATTTTTATGCAATTAATATTTCTTCATTGCTGCTGAATCATATTTTATAACGTATATGTAACACATACCAGTTTATTTTATCATGTATATGCACCAGTTTCTTTATCCATTCATCTGTTGATGGAAATCTAGATGTTTCTAGAGCTTGTTTTGAATTGTGCTGCTATAAACCTGGATATGTATGTATCATTATAAAATAGTGTCTTTAACACTCCTAGGAATATACATACCCAGAAAAGGTGTAGCTGAATCAAATGGTATTTCTATTTTCAGTTTTTTTGAGGAACCTCCATACTGGTTTTTTTGTAGTGACTGTGCTAGTTTACATTTCCACCAGCAATGTAGAAGGGATCCTCCCCCTGTCCTTGCCACTGTTTATTTTGTGTTCTGAGTGATAGCCATTCTGACTAGAGTAAGATGAATCTCAGAGTTGTTTTTATTTGCATTTCCCTAGTGGTTAAAAATGTTGGATATATTTTCATGTACTTATTGGCCATTCATACTTCTTTTGAGAAACATCTAGTTAACTTGTCCATTTCTTGGAGCATCTAGTTAAATTGTCCATTTTTGGAAGGGATGTTAAATTTTTCACTTTTTTATATATTCTAATATTAGTCCTCTATCAGAAGAGTAGCTAGTAAAAATTTTCTCCCATTCTGTAGGCTGTCTTTTCACTCTTTTGTTTCATTTCTGTGCAAAAGCTTTTTAATTTGATATAATGCCGTTCACTGATTATTGATATTATTTCTTGTGCTGTTTAGAGTCCTGTTCAGGTAGTCTTTGCCTGTGCCTGTGCCCTCAGGCGTTTCTCCTATATTATCTTCCAGCAGGTTCTGTTTCTATGTCTAGGTCGTTGGTACATTTTGATCTTATTTTAATATAGGGTGAGAGATGGGGTCCTAGTTTTAATCTTGTGAAGTGGATATCCAGTTTTCCTAGCATCATTTGTTAAAAAGAGGCTTTGTTTTCTTCAGTGTATATTTTTGGCTCCTTTGGAAAAAAAAAAGAATCAGGTAGCTCTGGGTACATGGGATTGTTCTGTGTCTCCTGTAGTATCTGCTGGTCTCAACTGTTTTGTGCCACTAACATGTTTTTGTCATGATGGCTTTGTATTATAACCTGAAATCTGATACTGTGATATTTCTAGCTTTACTGTTTTTTTTTCAGAATTATTTTGGATGCTATGAACAGAATACCAGTCTTTTCTGATTCCATATGAATTTTAGGATTGTTTTTTCTAGTTTTGTGACAAATATTTTTGATATTTTAATAGAGATAGCATTAAATCTATATATTGCTTTTTTGTAATATGGCCATTTTAGCAGTATTAATTCTGCCAATTCAAGAACAAGGGATGTCTTTCCATTTTCTGATGTGCTCTTCAATTTCTTTCTTTAGAGTTTTGTAATTTTCATTAGAAGTGTTTTAACTCTTTGGTTAGGTTAATGCCTAGGTGTTTTAATTTTTTGAAGCTATTGGGAATGGAATTTTCTCCTGATATCTTTCTCAGGTTCACTGTTGGTGTACAGGAATGCTATTGATTTTTGTATTGATACTATTTCTTGTCCTTTGCCATTTTTAAATTGAGTTGTGGTGGTAGTGTTTTCTGTTTATCTGAGTATTCCCCTCTTACCAGAAATATAATCTGCAGATATATTTTCCCATTTCATTTCAATTCATTGTGTACTATGATGCAAAGAAATTTTTAATTTTGATATAGTCTAATTTATCTGTTTTTACTTTTGTTGAGTGTACTTTTGGTAATATCTAAGAGATTATTCCAAAATTCATTGTCATGAAGGTTTCCTTATATTTTTTTCCTACAAATTTTATATTAGATTCATGTCGAGGTACTTTCTGTATATGGTGTTAAAGATCCAACTTTATGCTTTCCCAGGTAGATATCTGGTTTTCCTAGCACTATTTGTTGAAGGGAAATTTCTTTGCTTGCTTGCTTATTTATTTATTTTTGAGACAGGGTCTCGCTATGCAGTTCAGGCTGGCTTTGAGCTCACTTTGTAGCCCAGGCTGGTCTCGAGCTTGCAACCATCCTCCTGCCTCAGCCTCCCAAGTGCTGGGATTACAGGTGTGTGCCACCACGCCTGGCGAAATTTCTATCTTTGAAGACATATTAGAATAAGTTTAAGGAAAACAGATAGTCATAAATAGCCATGGCATATTTATGTAGGAATTCTCATAAAGTCCTCTTTCTAATTAAGATGGAATTTTAGAAGCAAAAGATTTGAAGATCACCGTAGACTAAGCTTTAATGACTATAAGTAGGCATAGATCCTGTGTTTAAGTTTTGTCTGAGTTATATGATGGATAATGACTTTTTTTCATGGCACTGGGAATTGTACCCAGGGCTTTCACACTGAACTATATCCTTGACTCTTTAAATTTTCTTATTTCAAGGTAAAGTCTCGTTGAGTCACTGAGTTGCCCAGGGTTGTCTGGAACTTGGGCTCCTGCTTGAGCCTCTCAGGCTGCTGGCATTATTGGTGTGTGCTGCAACATTCATCTGGGTAATGACTTCTTTGGAAAAGTTTTTTATTAGTGTATTTGTGATACAGGGTGAATATATTCATTTTGGAGTGTTGAAATGTATGCATATTGCATCTTGATCCTTATTCAAGATTTGATTCTAGATGAACTGAGATTTAAAATTTTTTTGGTGCTGGGAATTAAACCCAAAACCTAGTACATTCTGGAGAAGAGCTTTACCATTGAGCTATATCCCTCACCAAACTGTGTGCTTGTGTGTCCCTTGTTACAGTGCTTTCCCACTTAACTGATCAGTGAGAGCTTTCCTAATATTTTAGGATGCACCAGTTTCAAGGCCCTAAGCAGAATGCATATCCTCATGGTAAAGAATAGACACTAAAGAATTCTGGGAAAAGTCTGGCGCTATCTTGAACTATCCACCAGTCTGTGTAACAGGAGTTTTTTTGCAACCTGTCTTTTCTGCTTAGCTCCAGAAAGCAGCAGGACGTGTTGACAGGGTGGTACTTACATTGGTTTCGTAAAGGTTGCAACCTACATTTGCCCTTAGAAATGAGATTATTTTTGGGAGGGAAGGAGGGTTTTGGGAGGGGACATGGGGAGCAAATAGATACATGTGTGTAAATATCGGTACCTATATATCTAAGTATCTTTGTGCCTGTATATCTATATATCAATATATTTATATACCTATATATGTACGCAAATACATATAACTAAGGGGAAAGTCCAGGCAGAGATACTGTGAAGCAGAGGGTGTAGTTTAGGGGAAGAGTAATGTGGATAATGAAAGGAATCTAACATTCAGCTGTATTACTCTCTTTTGAGGGGATGGTAGCTGATACTATCGGTAGCACAGTGAGAACCACAAGTAGAAAATGAGTTTGAAAATGGACTCTAAAGTGTTGAAGACAGTATGATATAAAGTGTGTGTGATAATTCGTAGTAGGTGCTGTCTGTAGAATTCATTCGTTACGAATTTTGGATGTGTTCTCAGAACAGCAAGACAAATAACAGGTACACACATGCAATTGCAGATATCCTGAGCTCTTCAGAGAATTATATATTTGAATGTACTATTTCAAGGTTAAGAGCTGTCTACCTGACAAAAGAACAACAGTTATAACAGCATTAAAATGCTATCTTTTCTAATGTAGTGCTGGGAATGAATCATGTGGAATTTAGGTGATGAGTTGGGATGTTTTTCTGTGGCTTCACAGGCTTTGTGTGGAACCAGTGGGAAGCCATTTTTTGGAAGTGATTTTTGTGTAAAAAAATCTGTCCTAAAGACTCATTTAGGATGAGGTTTCCCATGTAAATAACATAGAAAGATACTAAAAAATGACTTATGGTTAAATACTCAACTCAGCTATGTAGTACTGTAACTCTGAAGTTTATTCACTTTTAACATCTTTCCATACTGTCATATATTCTGTTCTGTTCTGTTTTATTGTTTCAGTTTTTTGAGACAAGGTCTTACTATGTAGTTCAGAGTGACCTCAAACTCACTGGGTAGGCGAGATTGGCCTCAAGCTCATGGTGATCCCCTTGCTTCAGTCGTCCGAGTGCTGGGACTACAAGGGTGCAGCATAATGCCCAGCTGACATAAATTTTAAAATCTTCATATATGTGTGTGTGTGTGTGTGTGTGTGTGTGTGTGTATATATATATGTATATGTATATATGTACATGTATACACATACACTTTCTTTCATTAATTTAGTATTTTTATTTATTGAACCATTTTGTCTCTTTACATATTTTATCAGTCTTTTAATTTTGTCTTTGTATCTTTTCCAGTTTTTTATATCTCCTCTAAATGACCAGAATGGCTTGGAATAAATGAATATAATTTATGTTCAATCATGTTTTCTATTTCGGTTTCAACTTCATTTCTGAAATACCTACCTTGTCTTGGCTTTCACGTGTGCAGGGACATCCTGAGAGAGCAGTTTATAACAGCTGTGATTTAGACCAGAGGTTCTCAAGGTGGTGTCCCCAGAGAAGCAACAGCAGCCTCCCCAAGGAATCATGAGATATGTAAATTTGGGGGCTGACTGTGAAATGCAGAAGATTGTGTTTAACAAACCTCCTAGTGATTTTGATGCCTTTCGCAATTTGAAAACTGCACCAGATGTGATTTATTTGCTATTGGCCAAGTCATTCATTTCCTTCAGTCCTTGGACCTCCGAGCAGATAGATTCAGGGTTTTCAGACTTTGTGTGCATGTTGAATCATGTCCTGAACTTGTACTATGAGAGTCTGATTCAGTAGGTCTTGAATGACTCAGTTATATACAATGTCATTAAGCTCTCCAAGATAGTTCTCATATCTGTGATCTTAGATTACATGGATATCTTTTGGTTTGCTTCAAACCCCAAGTTGATGTACTTTAAAACAGCTTTTTTAAGGCTTAGTAACTGAAAGCTTTAGGCCAGAACTTTATTTGCAGCTGCAGTTTAGATTGTTTTTCACTGAAGGCAAATTATGTTCTGATTTCTTTCCTTGAAATACAATTTTTTTTTCATGTCTACACAGAATTCTTTATATTTTTTTTCCTAAGGCTAACCCTCCTTTGTTAAGTAGTTTACTCGCTAAAGGAGCTTTCTAGCTTTTGTAAATATAGATATTTCATATATAGTGATTCATAAAAATAGTGACTTTAAACCCTGGCTTTAGGGAATGCCACTTTGTTTTTGAGATTTATCTTTTCCGCCGCCCTCTATTTCCAGACTCTAATCCTATTCTCTATGAATGATGATAAGTTTCCCTCATTTCAGTGTCATTCGAATGCTTTTCTTTATCCTCAGTTTTTATGGCACACCCTTACTAGAATTCTTGTTTTGAGTCTTCCTTTTGAAATCTCATCTCAGCCTCGCTTTCCTCTTTCCAGGCGTCCCTTAAGTGAAGGAACTTTCCAACTGTTTCTCTTCACCCCCTCACCCCACCCTTCTTTGGTACTAGAGACAGAACCCCCGGGCCTCATACCTCATGTAGAGGAGGTACACAGTCTACTACTTTGCTTCACCCCTCAACCCTCAGCTCTTTTTTTGCAGGAACCTGTATGCTCTTCCGTCAGGGCTACTGCTTCATATCCTCCAGGTGCAAGTCCTTGCTCAGATGTCACCCTTAACACCACCTTTATAAAGGTGTATTCATCTCCCGTAACTGTGTCAGCTTTAGCTCCGTGTCAGCTGCCTTTTGGATGACCCAGAGCCAGATGAAGGTAGCATGTCTGAAACTGAGTTTGTCATTCTTTTCCCTGAAATCTGTCCCTCCCTTCACGTTCCCTGTCTTGGCAAGTGGCATCGCCGTTATCCATCAGCCAGGTGTAGGTACGTTTGTCAGGCATTTCTGATGTGTTAGGCACTGTTCTCAGAGCTTTCATGTAACTCTTCGTGCGTTCTTTGAGATAGATTCTATTATTTTTGCCATTGTGCTGCAGATGGTGAAACTGAAATACACAGAGGTTGAGTAATTTTCCCAAGGTCACAAAACTGTTACCTGATAGAAATAGAATTCAGGCCAGGCTGTTTGGTTTCAGGTCATGTGGTCCTAATTGTTGTGTTCTGCTCCCCACCTTTTTCAGTTACTAAAGCCAGAAAATCAGGATTCCCTTTTACTTCACATTCTTTTTCCCTGCATGTGGGGCTCTAGTGTACCACTAAATCTACCTTAAAACCATGTTTCCCAGGCCTCCACTTCATTTCTTGCCTTCACTACTGTAATTGGCATTCTCTTTGCATTCATTTTTCTTTTCTTTTCTTTTCTTTTTTTTTTTTTTTGTGGCACCAGGGATTGAACTCACAACCTTGCGCCTGCCAGGGCAGGTAATTAAGGCACTGAGCCAAACTCCCGGCCCTGGTTTTTTGAGGCAGGGTCACACTGTGTAGCTCAGGCCGGCCTTGCGCTTGCGTTGTAGCCCAAGCTGGCCTTGAACTCACAGTGCTCCGCCTACCTCAGCCTCCCGAGTGCTGGGATTAAAGGCGTGCGCCACCACGCCTGGCTGCATTCATTTTTCTTATGGCTGTGTATTAGTCTTCCCAGTACTGTCTTAATCATGACATTCATTTGCATCTCCTTGCTAGCCTCTGTACCATCTGTCATTCATCAGGCCACTGTTCTGTTTAGCCACCTTGTTGTTGAGCAAGTCCTCCCAGTTGTGGGGACCAGGATGGTCCAGACAGTTGAAGAACTGACCATAAGGCAGAGAGCTAGAAGAGTACAGGCAATACCTGGGTGGTAGCTGACATTTCTGAGGAGCAGACAACTAAAAATAATGTTTTTGCTTTTTGGTCCTTGACTTGTATTTATTGAAATAAAGCAATAAATTCAGCATCTGTTCAGACCCAGAGATGGAAAGGGTCTTTCACAGGCCCTCAGAGGGATGCTGTCTCCCCTCTCCCCCATGCCCCAGCCTCTGTAAACTATTCTCCCGCCCCACAGTGTAGCATATATTGTCTTTCTTCCTGTGGCCTTTGAATATCCTCTTCCCACTATCTGGAATTCTCATCTCTTACTGCTCCATTTGCCAGACTGAACACTACGGTCTCCTTTTGGAGTTCTCAATTCAAATTTCATGTCACCTGGAAAGCCACCTGTGATCCCATTTAGCTTTCCACAGTTTGTGTTAAGTGTTTTTCTAACATGCAGCCATAACTACTTTTTCTTTTGCTATCATATGACTCATTAAATTTTGTTGTAATTATCTGTTCATTTGTCTGTCTTAGGCTGCAAACTGAATCTTATTTATTTCTGTGTTTCTGTTACCCGGCATAGATGTTCAATAGATATTGAATGTTTAAGAGTCAGTGAGGATTTAAATGAGCCAAGTAACGGCTGCCAGTTCTCATGCTTCTACCTTAGTAAAATAACGCTGGCTGGTAATATATCAGATAGGGTTAGGCTCACCCGTAAATAACCACAAAAGTCAATGAACAGATTAAGGAATTATTTTCTCTTAAGTAAAATGAGTATGGAACTAGGGTGTCCAGGGAGTGGAGTGGTTCTTTGATTATCAGGGACCCAGGTTCACTCTGTTGGGGGATGATCCTTGCCCCCATACTCTTTGTTTCTAGATGCTAGCAGAATTCTAGCCATCTGCAGGTCCTCCTTCTAGGAAAGGGGAGGATGAGGAAGCGAAAGAGAGCCTGCCTCCTGCCCTATCCTCTCCTGGGAGTTTTCCCTAAAGACCTTCCAAGAGATTTTCTCCTGTACTTATCCATTGGATGGTATCAAAATCCACTCCTAGTTCCAAGGGATGATAGGAGATAGAGGTTTTAGCCTGGCTTTTTGCTGCTTTCTACAAAGTTGGGGTTCTGTTAATAAGGAAAGTAGACACTGAGTGATAACTAGCAGTCTCTGCCCATAGGGTGATTTTCTCCTAAGAGATCATAGATAGCTTTAGTGAATAATTTACAAATTAATGTTAGTATCTTTCGTTTTCAATGTATCAGTGGAAGCTGGCATGGTGGCACATGCCCATCATCATCATCACATTTGTTAAGTCATTCTACAAAGAAACTCCAAATGGATTCAACAATGACCGCTTCCAAATGCTTCAGGGGAAAAAAAAAAAAAAAACCACTGTCAATTCAACTCAGACTCTTTGAGAGACTGTAGTCACCATCAAAGCTTTTTTCTTTCCTTTTGGATTCAAGAGTGTCACTGTGTTGCACAAGCTGGTCTCAAACTCCTGGGCTCAATTGGCTCTCCTGCTTTAACACTACTGTGTCCATCCGAGCGGAATTAATTAATTAATTAAATTACTTGAGACAGTCTTGCTGAGCAACTCATGCTGGCCTTGAGCTCACAACCATCCTCCTGCCTCAGCCTTCTGAGTGCTGGGTTTACAGGCATGCACCACCATGCCCGACCAAAGCTGAAATTTTAATGTTGATGTTTTTTAATCAAAGAAGAATAAGTCCATGGTAGATGTAGTCTATACAGTTTGTGATTTACATATTAGACATGTTTTTCTGCATTTGTTTTAAAATACTCTCTTTCTCCTAATTTAAATTTTGCTGTATGGAATCCAGTAAATTGAAATAAAAGTTACTCCTTCTTGTGGCATTCATTGAAGCATTTTTTTCTTTTCTTTTTTATTAGTATATGTTTACAGTCCCTGTGTAGAGTTGTACATAACACATCCTAACTTCTTTTCTCATCCCTTTTCCCTCCACTCCTTTTCCCCTCCCCTCCATCCCTGGATCCCCTTGCTATTTGAGAGAGATCTACCTCCTACTTCCTATTATCTTAATTTTGCTCTTTTTGTTTTGGTTTTCTCATATAAGATAAACCATGCAATATTACACGTGTGTGTCTGACTTATTTCATTTAACCTTATGGTCTCAAGGGCATCCATTTTCCTCCAGATGACTCAAGTTTGTCCTTCTTTATGGCAAAGTAGTACTCCATTGTATGTAAATACCACATTTTCTTCATCCATTCATCTTTTGATAGACATATAGGTCACTTCCAGAATTTTGCTATTATGAATTGTACTGCTAAACATAGGTATGTATGTATCATTGTAATATAATGTCAACTGTTTCAGGAAGATACCTAGAACAGGAACTTCTAGTTTTTTTTGAGGAATCTCCATATTGATTTCCATGGTGGTTGTATCAGTTTGCACTCCCACCAACAATGGGGAGGGACAGATTCCCCCTCCTCTGCCCATTGTTTGATTGGGTCTTATTTTGGGGGCCTAAGTTTTTTGATTTCTTTATAAATTCTAGATATGAGAATTATGAGGAATAGCTAGCAATTTTTTTTTCTTATCCTGTAAGTTTTTTTGCTCTGTTGGTTGTTTTGTTCATTATGTAGAAGCTTTTTATTTTGATCTAATTCCATTTGTTGATTTTTGGAATTATTTCCTGTGCAGTCAGGGTTCTGTTCAGAAAGTCTTTGCCTATGCCTTTGATTTTAAGAGTTTTTCCTGATTTGTTTGGTAGCAGGTTAAGTATTTCTATTTTAACATTTGATTCCTTGACCTATTTTGATTTCGTTCAATATGTGGTGAAATATGTGGATCTAGATTCTGTTTTCTGCATGTGGATAGCCAGCTTTCTCAACACCATATTAATGAGGCTCTCTTTTCTCCAGTGTAATATTGGGTCCCTTTGTAAAATATCAAACAGTTGAGTATGGTTGCAGTTGTTTCTGTGTTCTCTATTCTGTTCCATTGATCCTCATGTCTCTTTTTGTGCCAGTACCATGCTGTTCTTATCACTGTGGTTCCGTAGTACAACTTTAAGGCTGGAATTATGATGCTTCCTGCTTTACTCTTCTTATCCAGGATTGCTTTTGCTATTTTGATCTCTTTTGGTTCAGTATGATTGTTAAGATTGTTTTCTGCAGTTCTGTGAAAAATACTGCTGGTATTTTTTTTTCTTTTTTTTGGGTACCAGAAATCGAACTCACAACCTTGTGCTTGCCAGGCAGGCGCTTATGCTGCTGAGTTATATCCCCAGCCCCTCTGTTGGTATTTTGATTGGTATCAAATCTATATATCAGTTTTGGGAGTATGGCCATTTTGATTATATTGGTTGTGCCTATCTATGTGCAGGGGATATCGTTCCATTTTCTGATAGTCTCTTTGTTTTCTTTTTTTAGCATAGTTAATTTTTGTTGTAGAGGTCTTTTACTCCCTTAAGTTAATTCCTAAGTATTTAATTTTCCTTGGTGCTATTGTAAAGGGTATTTTTTTCCATAATTTTTTTCTCAGTGGGTTTATTATTAGTGTACAGGAATGCTATTGATTCTGTATCCTGCTACATACTGAATGGTTGGTTATTTATTTATTTATTTATTTTGATACCAAGAGTCGAACTCAGGACCTCCATATGTCAGGCAGGTACTGTGCCACTAAACTAAATCCCTGACTGAGTTTGGTTATTCTAAGAAGTTTTGGTGGAATTGTTTGGGTCTTCTAAATAGAGGATCATGTCATCTGTAAATGATGCTAATTTGACTTCTTTCTTTCCTGTGCCTGTCCCTTTTCTTTTTCTTGCCAATGTTTTGAGTACTATGTTGAATAGGAGTGGTGATTGTTGAAGTATTTAAAACAAAAATATAATGTAGCTTAAATTCTCAACATTCAGTAGCTCTATTATGGTATGTCCTTTACTTAGACCCATGGTCGTTTTTAGCGTGTGATCATTTCCAGGGTAATATCATTATTAATATATTAGTATGTATTTGCTTTTAGAGGGAAGAGCTGAGAGGATTGTGGTACATAGGGGTTTATGCAAATGATCCTGAAGCAGGATAAGGTGCCTCAGTGACCTCTTTCATGTAGACTCTGTAGGTAGGAATAGATTCATTTCAGGGAAGTACTCCAGAATGTTAGGTAAGGAAAGAGAGTATGAAAACAAGTTAAGAATAACCCCAAATACTGTCAGTTAAAAAAAAAATAAACTCCTAAATTCTTACATAGCTTGGAATTTTGGGACCAAGAGACAAAAAAGGGTTGGAGTATGTTTTGATGGGCAAGGGCAGATTTATGGCAACATTTTAAAATAGTTCTCAGCAGCATATTTGAGAATCAGTTTTGCCTTTATATTGTAAAAAAATAAATGCTGGCTGGATGTAGTGTAGCACACCTGTAATCTGAGTACTCAGGAGGCTGAGGCAGGAGGATTGCCACGAGTTTGAGGCCAACCTGTTTGCATAATGAATTCAAGACCAGCCTGAACTACATAGTAAGACCCTGTCTCCAAAAAAAAAAAAAAAAAAAAAAAAAAAAAAAAAAAAAAAAAAAAAAAAAAAAAAAAAAAAGAATTGCAAAATGGTACAAGATTCTCTCTCTTACTGTTATCCCCCAGTTGAAAAAAATAGATATCGTTAGATAGTTACTAGAACTTTAATCATAGTTTTAAGTAAATCTGTGTTTTGTTAAATATATTATCTGTATGCCTCCTACATCTGTTTGAAAAGTGGTACTTACTCTGAAGTACAGTTTACCAAATTATTGCTCCTGGACCACATCTGGCCAGTCATCTTCAGCTAAGAAGTTTTAAATGGTTGGTGGACTTGGGAGGCTGAGGTAGGCGGAGCGTTGTGAGTTCGAGGCCAGCTTGGGCTACAATGCAAGTGCAAGGCTGGCCTGAGCTACATAGTGCGACCCTGACTCAAAAAAAACCAGGGCCAGGAGTTTGGCTCAGTGGCTTAAGCGCCTGCCCTGGCAGGTGTGAGGTTGTGAGTTCAATACCCGGTGCCGCAAAAAAAAAAAAAAAAAACGAAAAAAAAGATTGGTGGAAAAAGACAAAGAAGTGTAGGCACAGAAAGTATGTGTATACTGCAAAGCTTAAAGTATTTTCTTTCTCACTCTCTTTCTTTGTTTTTTTCTTTCTTCTTTTTTTTTTTTAGAAATATCACATTGAAACTTTAATATTTTAGGCAATATGACTTAGACAAAAGAACTTCAACTCTTGAAGACCCAATTTTCTCTAATTTTTGGTGAAAATAAACATGATTATACCTTGTAAGACCAATTTAAGTACAGAAGGAGAGAAAATACATAATGCGCTTAAAGCAATGTGTGGCATAATCTCTTGAAAAAACAATAGTTATTTTTATTATTCAGTATCACTATGAAGTTTTATTGAAACAAAACATACAAGTTCAAGGTTGTGAATTGCCCAGTATCATAAAGTAAAGTCATATATGACAAAAGTGGTCTTAAATATACCAAGTATCCCAACAGACAAGAAAATAAAATTTGTGAGAAAATGTGTTCAGAAAGGTGATTTATGCTTGATTTTCCAACCAGGATTTCTCATACGTTTTTTGATGTCACCACTGCATACCTGACACTTTTTGTACTTTCTCTTCTATACACTTTAACCTGGATGAGGGCTTTCCAGGCTATGAATTTGTTGTACCTTTCATAGCTTAAGTGATTGTTAATAAAATTGGAAGTCAATGACAAAAGATAAGAATCAGAAATCCAATTGTCAGTACATGGTATTATTATTATTATTTTTTTTCAAATCCAAAACAGTAGTATTATAGGTTTACAAAGCAAGATGATAGGAATTTGACAATGGTTGCAATATTGCATATTGCTACCTTCAAAAGGGTTGTTTAGTTTAACAGATATAGACATGCAAAATTAATGTAAACATGTAAGTATCAACTGTTCCTTTTCAGTAAGCAGTACATTTAGAAGTATAATCAGTTTAGCCATCCTATGCATACACATATTCTTTCTTTCTTTCTTTTGTTTTTTTTTGAGACAGGGTCTCATTATGTAGTCCAGGCTGGCCTTGAACTTGCTTATGTAGTCCAAGCTGGCCTTGAACTCATGGTGATCCTCCTGCCTCAGCCTCCCAAGTGCTGAGATTACAGGTGTGTGCCACAACACCCGACTGCTTAAGGTATTTTCTGTCTCACCCTTTACAGAAAAAATTTTGCCGACCTTTGTTCTAATGTAGTGGTCCTTAATTTGGGGAGACTTTTGACTTCAGGGGATGCCTGGCGGTGTCTCCAGATTTTTTTTGATTATTGTGGCTTGGAAGCATGTGCATGTGAGCTTGCATCTGTTTGTGGCAGTCACAGAGACTCTGTTAAACATTCTAGGATGGACAGAGTAGTTCCTCACAACAAAAAAATTAACCTGAAATGTTGACAGACTGTCTCACTGACCAAACTTTAATTAGATCCTCTGAGCCCTTTTCTCCTCCTGGCCTTGACCGTGGCTGCCCCCATCCTGACTTTGGCCTGCCTAGCAAAGTTTTAGTAAGAATTCTTCTAAATCAGCTAACAGAGAATCCTGTCACCCTTGATAGCTGATCACCTTTGACATCTGGCCAAATATTTCATTTTCTACCCTTTGATCACTGTGGCCAGGCTTCAGCGAGAATCCTGTTAGGTCAGTTTGTTGCTGAAAAGACAGACCTTAACACTCTGAGGTTCTAACACTGAGGGGCCAGCAACATGCCTTGATTTTTTGTGTCTTTGATGAAAGATTTCAGAAAACCTTCACAACATCAGGCTGTTGTATAGAGCAGTGGTCCCCTACCTTTTTGGTACCAGTGATTGGTTTCTTGAAAGATAATTTTTTCATGAACCAAGTGGGAGGGAATGGTTTATTTCTATTATTATATTATGATGTATAATGAAATAATACTGAAATAAAAATACAACTCATTATAATGCAGAGTCAGTGGAAGTCCTTAGCTTGTTTTTTTTGCCATCAGATGGTCGCATCTAGGATTGATGGGAGACAGTGTAGGTATACCTGAAGTGTGTTGTTTATATTGTTACCTTTTTTTTTTTTTGGTTGCTGTTACTGCAGGAAGCTGCTTCATAAGGATAGGATACTGAAAACGGAAGTCGGATTTTCGGTCCTTTTCTGGCAATCTCAGGATATTCTGCCTGACTTTAATCTAGAATGCATGGAGTGTTAAAGTTGTCTCATACATACTTTTAAGGCTACCATCATTTGCATTCTTAAGCAGTTGACCCTCTTCTAACATAGACAGAGTCGATTAACTTGATTAATTTGGGGATCTTTTATGATTGGGAAGTAATGCTCAAATTTCTGAAAGCAGAGCTAGGTGATCTTGCACCAGCTGAGAGAAAGAAGATCCTGATTCAGTCTGTTTCTACTGATATTTGAAACCTGTCAGAAGTTCCAGTGTTCACTTGTTGCTCCCATAACTCCAGTTTGACTTTGAAGGTAGCCGGTTTATCTGCCAACTTGAACACAGTTGTCGTTTTCCCCTGAAGTAGCAGATTAATTGAGCAGATTGAAAATGTCACAGAGTTACTTTTATGACTTATTCTGGGTCACTAAAATATACTGCCAATGGTGACTATAAAAGAAATCTTTGGAGTGGCTGTTGTAAGTCAAAGACTTTGGCCAGTGATTTACCTTTTGAAAAGTGTCTTTTCTTTTCAAAGAAACGATGTTTGTGCTCTGCACCCATCTCCTCACAGAGCTGTGTGAATAGTTGTGACTTAAGGGCATATTTTAATGTGGTTGATAATTTCAAGCACATCCTGCCAGTCTCATTAAGTTCATGTGATGACTTTTTTTGTCTTCCCAGCATTTCTATGTGGATGACACATGTAGACTCGTATTCAGGAGCAACCTCATTGATTCTGATCGTGAAACCAGAAAGCCGTCTAGTCATGGCAGCCACTCTGTCTGTGCACATACCAGCACAAAACCGCTAGTTCAGTTTTCCTGATACATAATCATTCAAAGACTTTGTATCAGTCAGTGTTCAAGTTTGTAGAGGTTTCAGTCCATAGTCAGCTGTCTCCAAGGCAGGGCAGCATGGCAGAAGGGCCCGACAGGAGAAACAGCTCATGGCTTGCAAGCAGAAAACAGCATTCTGTCTCCTTCCTCTTGTATTCCATACATCCTTGGGTGGTACCACCCACACCCAGGGTGGGTCTTCTGTATTCAGTAAATCCATTTAGCCACACTGAGAACCATGCTAAACCAATTAGTGGACTAAACCAGTATCACACACTTGATCCTAGTATCACACATCTGTGGTCTGCTCACCTCCTCAAAGCCCCACCTACAAGAACATGAGGCTCTGGGGGTCATCTAGATACAGCCATAGCAGATTTGAATAATTCTGCAGCTATGTATGGGTTGGCAGCAAAAGTGCATATAACATATTCTCATGCATATCCTCCTGAAAAATATATTGCTTAGAAGCAAGCATTGCTGCCTTTTGTCGACATTGACAGACTTTGTCAACTTATATTATGTACCGTAGTGACATTAATCCTCTGTAACAATTGTGCCTCAATGTCTTCTGCTGTTTCATCATATCATTGAGTAATGGAGCTAGCTGAAAGAGGAACACTTCAGTACATTCTGAACTGCAGCCTCTGTTTAGAGTTCACAACAAATGTCCTAGCAGCAGGGCAGATCTTCTCTTCATGAATAGTAAAGGGTTTCTTAGCTTTAACAAAGTGTTTAACCACTAAAAAAGATGCTCTCAGTGTGGACACATTTGAGAAAGTGGTGGCCTTTAGTAATATTTTCTGTTATTTGTGTTCACATTTTTTCTTTTGAAAAAGTCCAAAGAATTGTCTTTTAATGCAGGATGCCTGGTCTCCATGTGGTGCAACAGTTTTAAAAGTTTCATGGCATTATTAGATGGCTAGTCATTACATATTGTACAGAGTAAACTGGGAGAATGTGAATCATTTATTGCAACAAATGTGTGGTTTGAATTTAATTCTTGATACTTTCAAATGTAGCTTTCTTTTTCTTGGCTGACTTAAGAGTCTTCTGCTGTCCTATTGGAGTCTTTCCTCTTTTTCAAAGAAGCTCTCCAGTGATATTTGAGTTTTACTCATTTTGTATAAGGCTGGCTTGTGGGCTTACCAAAACTGAGATAAAAACACAGTACAGGAAAGAGGCATGGGTGAGTAGTAAATAAAATAATAGTCAGGTTATGCACAGACTAAAATGTGTTGGATTTTGATTAAAGTCTGCCACCCAAAGCAGAAGTGCATGAATTCATTTGTCACTATAAATCTTGCCATCAGTTATAGTTTAATTGTCACCTGCCTCTCACTGGTAGGGCTTTGATATGGTTCTGCAAGCAATTGATTTATTATGGTCTTTATGCCGTCAAACCTCTCTGCAGATGTTAATCTGTATTTGCAGCTGGTCCCCTGTGCTAGCATCACTATCTCAGCTCCACCTCAGATCATCAGGGATTAGATCACACAGAGCCACAATATAGACCCCTGCATGTGCACTTCACAGCGGGGTGTAGCGTTTGTGCTCCTGTGAGAAGTGATACTGCTACTAATCTGACAGGAGGTAGAGCTCAGGTGGTAATGTGAGCAGTGAGGAGCGACTATGAGTACAGAGGAAGCTTCGTTAGCTCTTCTGTCACATAACCTAGTTCCTACCAGGATGGGAACCCCTGGTACAGAGTCATAGATAGAGTTTATTGTGTAATGACAGATTTTTAGAGTGTAAGAGAGAATATACTTTCGTTCAGGAAGGTGGCCAGCCACCAAGACGGCAGTTGCAGCGAATGAGTCTTTCTTGGAGGTGGTTGTTCTCTTACAAGTAAAATGGGCTGTGTTGACTTACAAGGTTCCTGCATTCTCCATAGGTGGATATTTTCCATTTAGTTCGTTTTGAGACCTGGAGGTTTTCCTGACCCCTCACCCATCATCTGGACTGTACTGACCCTGGACTTCATCAGCATGTTCAGAGGATTTACATGCTCTTGAGCTAAGGTGTGAAACCACAAGTTTATGTGGATTTTATCTGTAGCTGATGATTGAGACAATAAAGGAAAAAAGGAAAAAAGTCACCACCATCTTTGCTTTTCAAGTAGCACCCAGCCAGCTGTCTCCAGGCTTGCTATTGTCTGACATTCTGCCGTATAAGTTTATCAAGAATGCCCCTGCTCCTGAAGTTTCTTTTTAGTAATTTTCCACTTCCTGATCCCCTTTTTCTGCTCACTGGCTATAATCCCTACCTGACTTTGCAGTATTGGAGCTGAACCTTGTCTCTGATCTCTCTTTTACTGTGATAATCTTGACACGGTAGTAGCCCTTTAGCATTTTAAATTAGTGTCAGAGTATTTTTTTCTGTAACAATGTTGACAGTTCAGAGGTTGAGAAACACCGTGTTGAAGTTACGCTTGTATTTTGAGATAGGGTCTGACTATGTAGCCCAGGTTGACCTCAAACTTACAGCAACCGTCCAGCCTTGGCCTCCTGAGTGCTGGGATTACAGGTGTGTGCTACCACACCCTAAAATTTTGCTTGGTCCATATATAAATTCAGGGATCATTTCTGCACATGACTGCAGCAGCCCTTCTCCCTTTGGAATTTCAGTTTTGAACTGGAAATGCAGTCATCAACACAAGCATGATCTAGGACAGTTGTCTCAAGGACTTGGAAGTGTCCATTTGTAAAGATACTTGAGGTATACGATGTGCTTACCTGAGGGAAATCCTGAGTTCAGTTCTCAGCATGCCCCTGCAAAGGGTGAGGGGAGGCAGTTTTTCCTAGTAGCTCCAGGGCTGGGAGGAGGGAGGGTCAGACTAGATGGGAATGACGGTGCTGTTTGGTCCTGTCTCCACTTGCGGATATTTTAGAAGCGTAGTGTCCAGACTGCAACTCAGAACCTACCCGTTTTTCTATTGTAAAGTGCCAGAACTGCAGTTAAACTTGAATACTGAGGTTTTAGTTTAGAAGAAACAACTGTTATCTGAGGCTTGGCTGCTGGGGTGACGAGGCTCGCACGCAGACTGAGAAGGTCTGCGCCATGGGTTCAACACCAGTGCTCAAGGGCCTTGCATTATTGGCCTTGCTTCCTCTGCTGCTTCTTGGTAGCTTCATCAAAAGGTGAAGGCTTACAGTCTTCTAAATGAAATGTTAAAAGACAGATGTATTAGCTGGTTAAGACATATTCAGGGCTGGGGATTTAGCTCAGTGGCCTAAACACCTGCCTGGCAGGTACAAGGTTGTGAGTTTGATCCATGGTAGCAAAAGACAAAAACAAAAACAAAAACAAAACAAAACAAAAAAAGACATATTCAGACAGTTAGTAAGCAGTAACTGGAAGTGATTACTGTAACTTGCGTGGTTCTTATGTGGGGATGCGGTTGAAGCGAGGGAAGATGCACATGGGGTCTGAAAGTGTGCACCTATGTTTTGGCCTAGAAGTCAATGAGGTGTGTGGGGAGGAGAGGTAAGAGAAAGGAAGGGGAAGGAAAAGGAAAAACCTGGATGCCTTGGCTGGCACCCTTCTTGCCCTCCTCAGTCCCAGCCCCACTTTTCTGGGCTGGCTGGCTTCTCAGGAGCTGGTGCCACGCTGCCTGTTCATGTCTACGTGGCTCTGATACCGACTACCACTTCTTCTGAGGGCTGAAACTGGATTCTGTGGCTACCTGCCAATCTCTTTCTCCTTTCATCCCCTGAAGCCCTGTGTGCTCAGTACAAGATTTGGGGGTTGGGCTACTCCAGCTGGTGATTCTGTTTCTCTAGTTTTCCTGAATTTCCTCGTTTTCCTTGGTCCATGTTACTTGAGGCCAGGTTCCCCAAAATACAATTTCGTAAAGCAAGCCCAGTACAGCTAGAGTCCTCGCACATGCTCCTTCCTTCTCCATGCAGTGTATCCCCCGCCTCGCCCCGTTTTCTTTTTGAACTGTTTCATTTTGATGGTTGTAAGTTATTAGAGCAGATTTCGGTACTGTTTATAGGCCTTCAACTATTTTCAGGTGAAATTTTTGCAAACAGGACTTTATGGGCATGAGGAGGCAATTATAAGACACTGTTTTATTGACTTGTAATTGCCAACATAGGAAATGACTAGAAGGAAATGGGAAATGTAAAAATTTATGCAGAGAAAAGCAACAGAACACATAGAGATTTTAATCAGCAGCAGAGGGACCTTGTGGCTACTCTTTTATTTTTCTAGGTCCCCAAAGGACTATTTTGATGTGCTAGCAACTCAGTAAAAGAAGAAAATTATCTGTTAAATAGGTAACTCCTAATTTGCTATTTGTTATTAAGTTACTAGAAAAAAATCTCTTTCCTCCTTGATTGGATTGAGATTAGCCATTTTCTTCCAGTAGAATCCTTTCATTTAAAGAAATATTAGGGATTCTAAGAAATGTATATAATTTAGCTTGAATAGTACACACTTTGAAGCCATTCTGTTTGGGTCTGAATCCTTGCTTTGACCATGTTACTTGGAACAGATTGCTTAATCTCTCATGGCCTTAGTGTCCTCTGCTGTAAAACAGGGAAAATAATAATATATCTTTTGCATAGGGTTGTTTGAGAACTATGTTAATTTACTTGTGAGGTATTTAAAACCATATGGGCAGCCGGGTGTGGTGGCGCATGCCTTTAATCCCTGCACTCAGGAGGCTGAGGTAGGAGAAACGTGAGTCTGAGGCCTGTTTGGGCTGCAATGTGAGCGCAAGACCGGCCTGAGCTACATAGTGCAACCCTGCCTCAAAAAAACTAGTTTTGGAAGTTTGACTCAGTGGCTTAAGTGCCTGTCTGGCAGGTGTAAGGTTGTGAGTTCGATCCCTGGTGCCATGAAAAAAAAAAACATTCAGGCAACTGTAACTGCTAACTGCTAGTTGTAATTAATAATATTCATTATGGTCTTGGAGTTAAGGACCTAATGTAGCCAAAGATATTTTAAGGGTATTCAAAGATATTTCTAGAAAGAGAAAATTCCAAGCTTAATTCTTTGAAATACCTTAAATCAGAAAAACAGTGAAGTTGTTAAAGGTGTTAAATCACATATTTTTTCAAATAGGTTACCATGGTCACACCAGCATGTATGTTTATATTTAAAGTATTTTTAGCTGACAGAAATTGCCAAGGTACTGAAAAGTCCTGTTGTTGCCACCCAGGGTTGTTGGGGATGTTGGGAATATGGGTTAAAATGACATTCAGGTAAATTCAAGTTTCACTGCAGAAATACTGATTTGCTAAAGAACATAGGAATGAAGCTCCCTGTGGGGTTTAGTTTTTATGTGGTTATCAAAATACATAGACTTTAGATTTTACCAATGTCAACAGTAATAAAGGCAATATAAATGCACAAATTCAGGTCCTTTTGCAGGATAAACTGGTCATATATAGAGGGGATAGTTTTCTTTTACTTTGGTCAGTAGACATGAGTTCAGAAGATTAGACATTTTAGAATTATACAATTTAGATGTATAGAAATAATTCCAAATTAAATTTGCTTTCCTAGAATGCCAGAAGAAATTCCTAAAGTTTTATCTCAAAATAGTCTACATATTTTGTGCACTTACAATCCAATTTACCTGAGTTTAATATATATGTGCATGATGTGTATTAAAGAATGTAATTATGGCAGAACACAAACCAAGGAAAAATATTAGGGTTTTTTTTTATTAAATATGGCTCCTTTCTGTAAAAGTGGTTTTCTTTAAGCACGGCCAAAAGTATGAATGGCGTTCTGCCAATTGAGTTTTTTGATGTGTGTGTGTGTGGTGGGGGGCTGGGGATCAAAACCAGTGCATCAGTCATGCTAGGTGAGCTCTCTGCCACTGAGACACACTATTGCCACTGCCAGTTGACTTTTTAATGGATGTAGCAGATGCTCCATTGATTCTGGCTATGGTTATTTATGTAACTGACTTTGTATATGAGGGTAAAAAGTTTGATTAATTGCCATTACTTGCCATTTTCTATGAGTAATGACTTTTTTGGTGGTGTTTCCCCCTCTTTTGAATAAACTGGAAGGTAGGGTGAGTTGGCTCCCATAAAACAGTCTGCCAAAACACTTTGGGGAAAAAAAAATTCATCTTCTGCAGAAGCTTAGGATGTCAGGGCTGTCAGGTACTGAGGTGGTACCTGGAGATATGGTGTCCTGCCGCTGTCACAGGATCTGAATCCTTAAGTCAGTTTTCTAGGAGTTTGTGTTAGGTCTTCACAATGCCTGTTCATCATCGAAGTGGTTCCTACAGCTTGGAGCACCAGCTTGTCACATTAATGCCAGTGTGAATATGAAACCAATCTAAGAGTAAACCTGTCACTTTCATTTTTGTAATTCTTGCTTGTCTAGTCATTTGGGGGTATCGTTGGTGGTCATTAACTTAGTGTTTCCTAATTGAGGTAACAACATAATTTATATTTTTACACATTTTTCCTTATTTGATTTCTTTAATGCTATCCATTGTATAGGCATTTGTCAATTATGATAGTTAAGTCCTTGTGCTGTGCTAATAAATGGTACATGAAACAGCAGAATATCAAATCCAGGCTTATTGAACCACTTTTTTTGAGATAGGGTCTGTCTGTGTTGCCCTGTTTGGCTTCAACTCCTGGGCTAGTGATCCTTCTGCTTCAGCTTGCCAGTTAGTGTTACGGTTTATGTCTGAATGTCCCCCCAAACCTCATGCAGTCATGGAGGTGCTTTTCAGAGGTGGGCTTCTACAGTGTGTGATTGATTGATGGTCCAATGCTGTGATTCATGGTCCAGTGCTGGGATCATGGATGTGAGTCCTGCCCTGGGATGAGTAGTCTACATATAATATAAGGGAGGGAAAGAGTCTTCTCTTACTTCTCCCTCTTTGCTGTTCCTGCTTTTGCTGTCTTCTGCTGCCATGAACTGTTGCCCTCTGTCATGTGCCACCCTGCCTTGGAGCCAGCAGATTATGGACTGAAACTTCCACAAATTGTGAGCTAAATAAACATTACCTTCCTTCATTTTGAGTATTGGGTATTTTGACTCAGCAATGAGAGAAAAGTAACCAAGACAGAGTACAGGTGTGCACCACTGTATCTTTGTATGCTTCTTTATATGTGGTTTGGTTTGTTTTGCTAATGGTTTTTAGGATTTTTGCATCTGTGTTCAAGAGAGAGAGAGAGAGAGAGATCGAGATCTATAGTTTTCCTATCTTGCAATGTCTTTGATTTTGGTATTAGAATAATGCTAGCCTCTTGGAACAAGACAGGAAGTCTTCTGGTTTTAAGGAGAGGTTTTAGGGGCTTGGTGCAGTTTTCCTCTTGCATGTTTGATGGAATTTACCAATGACCCTATCTAGATGTGATACTTTCTGTTTTGGAAGGTTACTAATAATTGACTCAATTTCTTTAATGTATGTTCAGGTGTATTTAATTTATTCCTCTTTGTGTGTGTTTTGGTAAAATCTGTCTTTCAAGGAATTGGTCTACTGCATTTAGTTTATTAAATTGTAGATAGTTTTTCATCGTATTCCTGTAGTATTAACTCAGTGTTCAAGTCATCAGTAGTGGTGGCTGAGTCTTCATTTCTGATATTAGTAATTTGAGTTTTTTTTTCTTAAACTGGCTAAAGGATTATCAGGTGCATTGATTTTTTTAAAGAAGCATCTGTTGGTTTAGTCAACATTTTACTGATTTCCCATTTTCAATTTCATTGATTTCTACTCGTTTTTATTATTTCTTCTTTATTTTTGCTTTCTTAAGCTTTGGTTTGTGCTTCTTTTTAGTTTCTTGAGGTTGAAGCTTAGATTATTGATTTTAGACATTTCTTTTCTAATGTATGCATTCTGTGCTATAAATTTCTTAAGTACTACTATTACTGCATCTTACAAATTTTGTTTTCTTTATTTTCATTTGGTTCAAAATCTTAAAAATTTCTCGTATGATTTCTTCTTTGCTATTTAGAAGTATATTTAATCTTACATGCTTTTTTGATCATTAGCACAGTTATACACTTTATAATATACAACTGAATCGTTTCTCCTGATAATTGTATGCATTGAGTATCCATTGATATGGATGATGGAAAGGGGAAGGAATGGAAGCAATGGCTATTGAGTTACTGTGGCTCTAGTTATCTATGCTTGTTGTCAAAATGGACTTGAATCTGACAATAACACTCATAAAAATGAATCATTGCTAAAAATGATAAAAATGTGTGATGAAGTGCAGAAAACAGTTACATCAGAAGACTTGTCCTGTCAAGTATTACTGATTTCTCCTTGTCTAAGAAAGGATTGGACAGGAGGTAATTTTGGATTAAGGTATCTGGTAAATACTGTAATTCTCCCCACTTGATTTAAAAAATGAATGGGTATAAGGAAAGTTAAAGAATTTATCTGAAATATTACCCAAATGATAGGTTATCTCAACATTTCACAGAAGTGGGCTTCAATTATATCTACAGACAAGTTATTTACTTTTCACACATGATACTCATTTTTATTTCCTTCATATCAAAAAGATTGAGGGGGAATAGAAACATGGGATAAAAAAGAGAGACAAAACTTTTATTTTGTGTGTGTCTTTTTGAGACAGGGTCTGGCTGTGCAGTTCAGGCTGGCCTTGAGCTCATTTTGTAGCCCAGGCTGGTCTCCAACTTGCAATGATCTTGCCTCAACCTCCTGAGTGCTGGGATTTCAGGTGTGTGCCACCACACCCCACTGTAAGAGACAAAACTTTGAAGGTGAAATAAAAGAATATAAGCTAAAGACCACATAAATACTTTAAGAAGGTCCACCTCTATTGCTAAATATGGACTATAAATTTGGATTTGAGCTTCATAGGGTAAGATGAATCAAATAAAGGGAGCGTAAATTGAAACCTCACTGTGTTCTGAGACAGGTATCCCTGAAGGTCCTGAGCCTCACTAAATTGGAGTTAGAGTCTGAGTTAATGGTGTTACCTTAATTCGCAGAGTTTAAACTGTTACTGTAGTCTGATGCCATTAGTGGGACTTAGTTTTGTGTACTTTTTCTGATTTCTGTCTTTTGTACCTCAAATACTTGAGAAGGGAATCATCAGATTCAGTTTGTTTTTTTAAAAATCAGGCCACACAAATCACAATTTCCTGGATGGTCCTCCATGTGTCTTCTCCAGTCAGATCAGATGTTCAGCCCTGGTAGGTACCTGATCCAGGGACTTGCTACTGATTCTGAAGATTGGTAGAAGGTGATATGAATGGATCATTTTTCCCCAAATACTTTTAATGCACTGATTTGTAAGTTTCAGGATATCTTTATCATTTAAAAACACACTAGTCTTCAAGGAGCTATTTTAAGAATTGAGGCCTAAGAGAATTTCTCTTGAGGGTCCTGAAGAGGACAATGGATGACTAGAAAAGCAGCATTCTTTTAACATCTCTGTAGTGGCCACAATAATGTTATTTATGTAGCCACTACTTGTAATGTCCCTCAGTTCAAGCCAACCATATAATGTCAGAGTACAATTTTAAGTAGAAGTGGTCCTTTCAGTATATAAAGCAAGGATGTTGAAGTATGAAGCTCTAATGTTTAGGTTAGATTTACATGACAGAAGTTTTCTTCTTCTTTTTAAATGGAGATAAAATTCAGAAAATATATACAGCCACTTTAAAATGTAAGGTCCAGTGGTATGTCGGGTATTTAAAATGCTGTACAAGCACTGCCTCTCTCATTTCAAAGCATTTTAATCGTGCCACAGGAATCCTTTGAGCCTATTAAAGGTTCACTCTCCATTCCCTCTTCTGCCATCCCCTGGCAACCACAAATCTGCTTTCTGTGTTTATGGGCTTGCCTAGTCTAGATACGACCTTTTATGCCTATTTCTTTCACTTTATGTTTTTGAAGTTCATTCATGTTGTAGCACATAATAGCATTTCATTCCTTTTTATGTCTCATTGTATTTTTGTATCAGTTTGTTTATTTGTTGATGAACATTTCAGGTCATATCCATTTGTGGATAGGTTATTGTGAATTATGCTGCTGTGACATTCATGAACAAGTATTTTTTAATACATGTATTCAGCTCTTTTAGGTATGTAAGTAGAATTGCTGCATCATACAATAATTGTGTGTTTAGCTTTTAGAGGAACCACCAAATTTTTACTGTGGCTACAGCATGTTATATTGCTACCAGTAACATGTAAGGGTTTTTCTCTCTCTGTATCCTCACCAAGAGTTACTATTTTCTGATCTCATTTAAAATTTTTGTTTTTTTTACTCTGGGAGGTGGGAAGCAGTATCTCATTGTGGTTTCCACTTGTGCTTCTTTGATAATCCATAATACTGAACATTTTCTGATATGCTTGTTGACCTCTCACATGTCTATTTTGGAGAAATATCTAAGGTCCTTTGCCCATTTTTAAATTGGGTTGTCTTTTTATTGTTGAATTTTAAGAATTCTTCATATATTCTGCATACTAAACCCTTACTGGAATGCTCAGTTTTTAAGAAAAAAAATTTTAAAGAGCATACAAACAGGAAAGTATCATGTAGTCCAAGGAAAAGAAGCAATTTACAAATACCACTTATGAGGAAACTCAGATATTAGACTTACTAGACAAAGACTTAATATATTAAACTATCTAAATATACTGAAAGAGCTTAAGTAAATTGTGGCAGTACTAAAAGAAAGCAGAACAATATATGACTAAGTAGGTAATATAAAGAGAATTTTTTAACAGATGAGAGCCAGATTGAAATTCTGGCACTGTAAGGTACAGTAACAGGAGTTAAATATTTACCAGAGAGATTCAAAAGTGGATTAGAATAGGCAGAAAAAAACTTGAAGGAAAGAATAAGAAATCACTCTAAGAAGTAGAAAGCAAAAATAAAATAAAATAAAATAAAATAAAGAAAAGCAGAGTATAAAGATATATGGCATATTGTCAGACCACCAGCATATGCATTATGGCAGTCCTAAAAGGAGAAAAGAGAGAAATGGGTGAAAAGATTCTTTGAAGAAATATTGGCTGAAAACCTCTCAAATTTCATAAAAGCCATGAATTTACACCTTCAAGGAGTTCAACAAAATCCAAGGAGGATAAACTCAAAGAGATACAAATCTAAACACATTTTTATCAAATTTTTGTAAGCCAAAGAGAGACTCTTGAAAGCAGTAAGAGAGAAGTGACTTGTCACATATGTAGACTTCTGAGTAAGATTAGCAGCTGATCACTCATCTTAAGTGATAGAGACAGTGGGATTTAAAAAAAAATATATATATATTTTGATGCAGGGGATTGCATTCACAACCTTGCACTTACCAAGCAAGCACTTGAACCACTGAGCTAAATCCCCGACCCAAAAGTGGGATATTTTATTTAAAGTGCTCAAAGAAAAACTTAAGCAAGAATTCATTATTTGGAAAAACTGTCTTTTAGAACTGGACTAACAGATGTTCCCAATAAACAAAAGGTAAGAAAGCTCATTTATAATAGGCTTGTCCTACAAGAAATACTAAAGGGGGCCTTCAAACTTAAATGAAAGAGTTTTAATCAGAAACTTGAAGCCATGAGAAGAAAAAATATCACTGATAAAGGTAACTAGGTAAATATAAAACTATTTCTGTACTTTCAGTTTGTGATTTCTCTTTTTCTTCCCCCCAAATTGTAATGAAGTAATCTAATTTGAAAGACAAATGCACGAAATAATAATTATAGTTCTATTTTAGTGGGTATGTAATGTATAAAGAATTAATTTGTGACTTTAACAGCGTGAAGTCAGGTTAGGGGCAGAGCTGTGTGAGAACAGAGTTAGTACCTGTTATTGCTGCTAAGTTGGTATCAATTCAAACTAGATTGTTACAAACTTATGATGTTAAAAATAATTCTCATGAAAATCTCAAGGAAAATCAATGCAATACACTACATTAATAGAAAAAATGAAAAAAACTCACATCATATCTTACAGATGCAGAAAAAGCATTTGACAAAATTTAACACCTTTTAATGCTAAAAATACTCAGAAAGCTAGAAGGAATAGAATGGAACTTCATTAATGTGATAAAAACCCCACAACTAACATTATACTCAATGGTGAATTTATATAATTTTTATAATTTATGAAAACCACACAACTAACATCATACTCAATGGTGAAAGACTGAAAACTTCCCATATGATGGACAAGATAAGAATGTCTGCTTTTACTGGTGCTGTTTGACATTATGGTGGAAGTCTTAGCGTGGTTATGCAAGGAAGGGAAAAGGAAAGCCATTCAAACTGCAAATGATGTATTCTATATAGAGAAAATCCCCCAGGTCTCCACACACAATATTAGAGCTAATAAGCTAATTCAACCAAGTTTCAGGAAACAGAATTATTATCCAAAAGCCACTGTGTGTTTCTATAGTCTCTCTCTCTTTTTTTAATCAACCCTATACTTTTATTATTTTTTACAAATCCATAACAGTAATATTACAGGTTTACAAAGCAAGATGATAGGGATTTAACAATGGTTGCAATATTACATATCTCAACCTTTAAGAGGGTTGTTTAGATTAACAGGTATAGACATGCAAAATTAATGTAAACATGTGAGTATCAGCTGTTCCTTTTCAATAACCAATACATTTAGAAGTATAGTCATTTTAGCCATCCTGTGCATACACATATACAAATTTATGTCTAAGAAAATTTTGAAAGCACCAGCAAAAACTAAAACTTCATCTACAAAGAAAAGCAATTCATTTTTTTTAAAGATTTCAAGACCTCTTTTTTTAAGCAGAAAAAAATGAAATTCAAAAAGCAAAATTGGATCCAAATATCAAATAATAAACATTCTCATTTTCTTTTTCTCTAACTGACCCAAGTAATTTTTATATATACCTAGGTTTTGTTTGAGTTCTTCAAACCAGTGCAACAATATGTTAATCACATATATGTGACTTGTTCAGTTCACTGAGAAGCATATCCTCAGCATTCATCCATTTGAGGGCAAAAATGTCTAGTTTGTTGTTCTTTATAGCTGAGTGGTATTCCATTACATAGAAATACCATAATTTTTTTATCCATTCCTCAGTCGAGGGACATTTAGGCTGCTTCCACAATCTAGTAATTATGAATTGGGCAGTGATGAACATAGATGAACATATATCACTGTGATGAGATATTTTTAGTTCTTTCGGGAAGATACCCAGAAGAAGAATAGCTGGGTCAAATGGGACCTCCAATCCTAGATTTCTGAGGAATCTCCACACTGACTTCCACAGAGGTTGTACCAGCCTGCATTCCTATCAACAGTGAAGAAGGGTTCCTTTTTGCCCACAGCCCCTCCAGCATTTGTCATTAGTTGACTTCATAATACTAGCAATTCTTTCTGGGGTGAGGTGGAATCTGAGTGATACTTACATTTGCATCTCTCGAATGGCCAGTGTTGTTGAACATTTTTTTACGTATTTATTTGCTGTTTGTACTTCTTCATCGGAGAAGTGTGTGTTTATCTCAGGTGCCCATTTTTGAATTGGGTCTTTAAATCTTGGAGGACTGATTTTTTTAAAGTTCTTTACATGTTTTCAATATTAATCCTTTATCTGAGGGACAGCAGGCAAACAATTTCTCCCACATTGTGGGTAGTCTCCTCACACTGTTGGTGGTTTCTGTCACTGTGCAAAAACTTTTCAGTATGTTGAGATCCCATTTGTTAATTCTTTGCATTAATTCCTTTGCAGTCTGGCTTTTATTCATAAAGTCTTTGCCTACACCAATGTCTTCAAGAGTCTTACCTGCTGTATCTTCCAGCATATTTAATGTTTCTGTTTTAATGTTGAGATGTTTAATCCATTTAGATTTTAACTTAGTACATGGTGAAAGATATGGGTCTAATCTTAATCTTAGACATGTGGAAAATCAGTTTTTCCACCACCATTTATTAAAAAGGCTATCTTTCGTCCAGTGAATGTATTTAGCACCTTTATCAAAAGTAAGATAGCTTCGTCTGTCTGGAGTTGTTTCTGAATCTTCTAATCTATTCCACAGATCCTCGGGTCTGTTTTTTTGCCAGTACCACCCTGTTTTTATTACGATAGCTTTATAGTAAAGTTTCAGGTCAGGAATTATGATGCCCCCTGTCTTGTCTCTGTTGCTGAGGATCACCCTTGCTATTCTCGGTCTCTCTAGAATTTTAGAATTGTTTTCTCTAATTCTGTAAGATATGTTATTGGTATTTTGATTGGGATTGCATTAAATCTGTATAACAGTTTTGGAAGTATGACCATTTTAACTATATTGATTCTTCCTACCCAAGAGCATGGGATATCTCTCCATCTTCTAATATCCTCCTCAATCTCCTTTTTTAGAGTACTATAGTTTTCAGTATAGAGGTCTTTTACATCTTTTGTTAAATTGATTCCTAAATATTTCATTTTTTTAGATGCTATTATAAAAGGTATTGTTTCCCTAATTTCTCTCTCAATGCGATTGCTATTTGTGTACAAAAATGCTATAGATTTTTGGGTATTGACCCTGTAACCAGCTACGTTGCTAAATCTACCTATTAAATCTAGAAGTCTCTTGATGGAGTTCTTAGGATCCTCTAGGTAGAGTATCATGTCATCTGCAAATAATGCTAGCTTAACTTCTTTCTTTCCTGTCTTTATTCCTTGTATTTCTTTCTCTTGTCTGATTGCTCTGGCTAAAGTTTCCAGAACTATGTTGAATAAGAGTGGAGAGAGTGGACATCCTTGTCTTGTTCCTGATTTTAAAGTGAAAGCTTTCAGTTTTTGTCCATTTAGTATGATGTTAACTATTGGTTTATCATAGATAGCTTTTACCAGTTTAAGATAAAGACCATCTATTCCAATTTTCTGTAGAGTTTTTATCATGAATGGGTGCTGGACTTTATCAGAAGCTTTTTCTGCATCTATTGAAATAATCATATGATTTTTATCCTTGGCTCTGTTAATATGATGTGTTACATTTATGAATTTACATATGTTGAACCATCCCCGCATCCCTGGGATGAATCCCACTTAATCATGGTGTCCAATCTTTTTGATGATTTGCTGCAGTCTATTTGCCAATATCTTATTAAGAATTTTTGCATCAATGTTCATTATGGAGATTGGCCTGTAATTCTCTTTCTTAGTTGGATCCTTCTCTGGCTTTGGAATGAGAGTAATACTTGCTTCAAAAATGAATTTGGGAGTATTGCTTCCCTTTCAATTTCATTAGAGTTTGAAAAGTAGTGGTGTTAGATCTTCAGTAAATTTCTTATAGAATTCGGCAGTAAATCCATCAGGATCAGGGCTCTTCTTTGTTGATAATTTTTTAATTACATCTTTAATTTCATTTATTGATATTGGGTTGTTAAGGATTTTTATATCGTTCTGATTGAACTTTGGTAATTCACATGTATCTAAGAATCTATCCATTTCTTCTATATTTTCCATCTTATTAGAATGCAAGTTCTCAAAGTAAGTATAAATAATTTTCTGGATTTCGACTGGGTCTGTTGTGATTTCACCTTTTTCATTCCTAATTGCATGAATTTGAGTCCTTTCTTTCCTTTTTTTGGTAAGATTGGCTAAGGGTTTATTAATTTTATTTAATCTTTCAAAAAACCAACCCTTTGATTCATTTATTCTTTGTATTGTTTTTTTAGTCTCCAGTGTGTTAATTTCTGCTCTAATCCTTATAATTTCCTCCCTTGTGCGAGCTTTTAGTTTAGTCTGCTCTTCTTTTTCTAGAAGTTTGAGATTCAACATTAAGTTATTAATATGAGCTTGTTCTGTTTTCCTGATATGGGTATTTACTGCTATAAATTTCCTTCTTAAAACTGCTTTCATTGTGTCCCACAAGTTCCGGTATGTTGTATTGTTACTGTCATTCAACTGTAAAAATTGTCTAATTTCTTCTTTAATTTCATCTGTGACCCACTGATTGTTCAGTAATGTGCTATTTAGTTTCCATGTGTTAATAAAGTTCTTGTAGTTTCCTTTAGCATGGATTTCCAATTTCAATGCACTGTGGTCTGATAGTGTGCATGGGATAATTTCAGTTCCTTTACATTTGCTTAAGCCTGTTCTATGAACCAATATATGGTCTATTTTGGAGAATGTCCCATGTGTGGCTGAAAAGAATGTGTATTCTGATGTTGTAGGG
>RJWM01020851.1:0-36404 GCA_004363535.1 Dasyprocta punctata
TTTTTTTTTTTTTTTTTTGCGGCACCGGGGATTGAACTCACAGCCTCGCTCCTGCCAGACAGGCGCTTAAGCTGCTGAGCCAAACTCCCGGCCCTGGTTTTTTGAGGCAGGGTCACACTATGTAGCTCAGGCCGGCCTTACGCTCACGTTGTGGCCCAAGCCGGCCTCGAACTCACAACGCTCCGCCTACCTCAGCCTCCCGAGTGCTGGGATTAAAGGCGTGCGCCACCACGCCCGGCTACCCTAAACCATTGAAACTGTTTCTCTGTCCCTGCCCAAGTGCCCTTTTTACAATAATTTTCTCCACATCATAGTGCTAGCGTTTGAACCCGGGGCCTCACGCATACTAAGCACATGCTCTACCACTGAATTACATTCTCAGTCTCCCACCCCTTTCCTTTTCAGGCTTGGAGTTCTGTGTTTTGTTCTCATTAAATCCTGCTTTGAGGAAAAAAACTCCAACAACAACAACAACAACAACAAACAGCCTGTTGTCCCTGTTGAATGTGAATTTAAGTCAACTTCCCCTTGCAGTATCTGCATTTTAAACTCTCACTGCAACGTGAAGAGCTTCTCTCCCTTTAGATAATAAGAAAAAGGTACAGAAGATAATTCAGGTAAAGAGAGTATTTAATGCTTCTGTAATCATGTTGTGAGTCAGTGGTTTTCCAAATATTCTTTATCACATGTCCTTCTTTGCTTAAGCTCAGTATATAAAATTACTTTGTCAAAAATGGAGCTTACTGACTAAGACAGGGAAGCATGGATCAGTGGCCCATTTAGTCACCCTCCCGTTTCCTTGGGGGCTGCCTTTGAAGCCTCTCAGTGGACTTCCTTGAGTTCCCTGTTCCACAGTTTAAAAACCAGCTATTTATGGCTTTTCTTTGATATGTAGAAACCTGGCCTATGCAATAATATCTGATCTCATAACCTTGAATGCCTTAGACAGCTAAGACTATAAGGTAACTAACTAGCTTAAAATCTAACCTCCAAAGAGAGACTGAAGGAAGCCTGGGCTTACCTGTTGCAGATCTCTAGAGGAAGGCGGGCTGCCCCAGAAGCAGGTAAACTGAATTTAGCTAACCTTGTAAATGAGTTGCTATAGGCCTAATGTAGGACAGACTGAGTGTGTAGAACTCGTGAGATTCACAAACTCAAGGACAATTTGTACCCACTGAAAGGCTCGCCTCCATAGGCTTCACTAGGAGCTTGTGTGAAAGATTTGGGGTAGGGAGGGAAGACACCAGGAAGTCTCTTGGTGTTATAGGCTTAAAGGAGAGGAGAAAACTGCTATTTTTCTACTGCTGGACAAAGAACAGGATCACTGAGAAAGCCTAGTCCTGAGACACAGGGACAAGGGTTTTCTTTAGACTGGGGCTGAGCCAGGACAACAGTGAGCACCCATGTTCCAACCACGCCTCAGCTAAGCTTGAACCCTCATGTTCAGCTCCCTCAGTGTTAACAGCGGTCTCCTGCGGTGTAACACATCACCTCCAAAACGAGGGGCCTGACATCTCAGCCCTTTAGCGCTGCTCAGAATTCTTTATTATGAGCAGTCTAGGAGTTCTTTTGCTGTGCATGATGTGTGCTGGTGCTGAAGCAGCCACGGTCGCTTCTCTATTCCTACAGCAGATACTCAGTGGGGTTGGCTGGAACAGCTGAAGTCTGGTTGAGGATGCTCTTTTCTCTGTCTTTATTTTTGTGTTTTTTGGATGGTCTTTCCAGGTACAAAAGCAGAAGGATGGGTTGAACATCATGCACGTATAAAGAAGAAGAGAATCAGTGGCAAGCAAATTTGTAGACTACCTACCATATTTAATTTCCCATGCTTTTTGCTCCCTAGCTTTCATCTGTGGCTTTTGTGTTCCCCTCTATTAATAGCTTCTTCATCCACTAAAACAGGTTTTATTTTTTAAGACCTTCCTGACATTTCACCACCTGCAGGAAAAAACTGGTCATATACTTTTTCATGCAAATCGAGGCACTTGGAGAGTAAAATGGACACTGAAGCAACAACAGATGTAAACTACGACTTTTCCTGGAAAACTGACATGTAATAACTATTTATGAGCTTTTACTTGTTTTTCCCATTCTTGAGTGATTTTTCCTTTTTGCTAAATTTGTTCATATCTCTGATAGGGAACATTTCATTCTTCCTGGTATTTTAAGTGCAAATAACTGTCAAGACTTTCTTAAATTGTGAATTCCTAGAAAGTACATTTGCTGTCTTATTTGCTTTTCCCAGAGTATTTGGCACAGGCACTGTGCATATAGTAAATACTCTTTTGTGAGTTGAGAAAGAGTAGAAGACAGAAAATACCAATGCTGATTTCTTGGGCAGTTAAAAGTACCTTATAGAATCGATTAACTACTATCCCATTTAAGATCTAACAGTTCTACCTCCTTTACTAACCTTTAAATGACCATGGGCCTGTGATTTATTTCTATGCATCTCAATTTCTTCATTTTAAAATGGGCAAATTATCCCTGTGGTTCATATTTTATAGGATGTAAAATGATGTACACAAAAGGACTTTGAAATATTACATCTGAACCTTCCTTCACACATACAGCACATTATTTCCATTTGATTGTTTCTGGTCATTTGTTTCTAATGCAGTTGAGTGCATACAGATAACCACTCTTTCGATTTAGTTGGAAATTTAGATTTTAGTTCCCTCTTTTCCACAATTCTTAACTGTATTTAATATAAGATGGAGGGAGGAGTAGGCCAGTAGTAATCAGATACAAATCTCAGCCCAGTCATTTCCATCTACTACTGAATATGTGAGCAAGTCACTCAACTTCTTTGAGTCTGTTTCCATAGCTGTAATATAAAATAGTAACAACTCTGTCCAGTGGGATAGAATGAGGTTCAAATTAACTGCATGTGAAAAATTCTTCTGAAATAAGTACGAAAGGCTATGGTATTAGTGATTATTTCAGAATATCCTCTACCATGGCTTCCTGCCTGATATTTGTTCATCTGTCCATCCACTCATCTTTTGGTACATGTGTATATGAATTTAGGTTTATTAGTGAGTTGGATTTGTGTGTTTGTGTGTGTACGTGTATGTGTGTAGTACTGGGGATTAAACCCTGGACCTTCACATTAAGCTACCTCCAAGTTCTTCTTTTTTTATCTTTTTTGAGAAAGGGTGTCACCGAGGTAGTAAGGCCAAGCTTAAACTTACAGTCCTCCTGCCTCAGGCTCCTATAGTGTTGGGATTACGGGCATGCACCACCATGCTTGGCTGACAGCTGGATATTCTGAGGGTCTCAATGCTTTAATTCCTCAAGTATATGCAGGTTTTTTTTTTTTTTTGAGAAAAGAACTACTTTATCTGATTTCTTATATTTACATAAACAGAAGCTCTGAAGCAAACCATTTGTCCCTCTCTCAAAGGATAGAATCATGTGCACCTTAAGCAAGTATCTATGCAACTGAAACTGCTTCATTACAAATAGCATGAAGGACATGAGAGCTTTCTGGAACCCAGAGTTACATATGTCAGATTTAAGTCAAATTTTGTTGTGTCCTTAAATCCCTGTTCCGCCACCTGAGAGGTCTACAGAAGCAGATAACAGTAGCAAGGAGCAAGGTGCTGGTGATGGAGCCATTGTTAAAATACGTTCAGGATAATTCCTACTTCATGCTGTATTCTAATGGAACATTGTGGTTGCCTCTCATATGGGGATTAATAGTATTTTGGAGGCTCAGCAGTGTTTTCTGATTTTTTGCCAACTGTTCTATCATTAGCTGCTGTGAATCCTCTCGAAGAAGTATCATATATCCCTCCTCCTGTAGAAATTGAAAGGAAATCGCTCTCTGACCATCACGATATGGTCGAAGCCCTTAAGCCAGATTGTTTACACTCAGCATCCATCCCAAGATTGTTTCCTTCCTGTGTGACTTTGGGCATTTGATGCTTTCGTGAAGCCATGCATGTCCCACACCCCCCGCCGCCTCCCTGATTTAAAATGACCACTGTGGAATTCCTGTCAAAAGTCTTTTTAGAGTGCTTCTTGAAAGCTCCAAGAACTTCCTGAATTGTAAAAATTCGACAGACCCAGGTTGTAGTGAAGATGCCACTATGTCTGTTGCAAGCAGGATTTATTTTAGGGCATCACTGAAGCTTTTTGTTTTATTCCATTTGGAGTCAAGAGAGCACTCCTTGGGGATAGTGAAATATGCCCTGACACATTTCTCTTGAGCACATGTTTTTATTTCAGCAAAGAAGAGGCCCCTTAGCTTGCGAAGAATTTATGTAGCAAAAGTTGCCATTTTTCAAGTCCCTTGTAAAGTCATTATGGTTGATATAACCTCTGGGATAATGCACATCTTAAAGGGCTTCAGCGTATCAACTTACACATTACTTGATCAGTGTAGAGTTCCATTTACGTATAAGTAATGGTGTGCATGTGTTCACGTTGTCTTGGTGTTCCCCCCCTTCTAGATTATAGAATTTATACCCTTCAAAAAGTTATAGTGTCTATAAAGGTGCCATTTTACATAGGCAGTAGAGAATTTTTTTCTTCTATTGATGTCGCTTGTTTAATTAGTTATTAGGAGTGATGTGTTGTTGACTGTTTTTCATTAACTTATTTGTTTGATACTTAATACTTAAAATTGTAACTATTCTGTAAGGAAGTAATTGTAGAATATATTAACTACTTTTAAGCTTTTAAATCAAAGTCATGTAATGTAATTTGGTGGGTTTTTTTTTTTTTTTTTTTGGTGACTCAGTTGTTAACTACTGACAAACATTTTTCCAAATTGGCATTAGCAGAATAGATATCTACTGCATATGATTATGTATCTTTTAGGAAAAACGGTTCTCTGCGATCAAGTATATTGCATAAATACTGGGTAAACAAAAGTCGTTTTCTTTCTTTTTAATGATTCCTCTGAGTCTTGACTATGTTTTTACTTTAGCCTGAGGTTATAGAAGTGGTGGCAAACCTATGACATGTGTGTTATTGTGCTTCTCTTTTAAGACAAAAAATGTTAATGTATGAGTTGTTATTTTCTAAACTAAAACCTCAGTATTTAGGTTTAATTGCAGTGGTGGCACTTTGTGCTACATAAGTGGGGTTTGGGTTTCAGTTTGGGCACTTGGTCTCTAAATGGTTTGCCATCACTGGGTTATAGAATGGAACTTTTCTCAAATATAGTGAACCAGAGAACATCCTTTGTGTTGCATTTATTATAATTCCTGAAGAACTATAGAAATATCTTTAGAACTGTTTTTTCAAGTGCTGTGTTAGTTGATAGTTTCTAGTGCTGTCAGTGTGTGGGATTATTTGCCTGCACATCAGATGACCTACAACTGCTGTCAAATTTTTTGTCTTCTTTTAAAATATATTTTCCATATATTCCTTTTTTCTTTTTCTTTTTTTTTTTAACTATTGTAACTGTGAGTGTTTTGGCCACCCCTAACTGCTTGAAATCTCTCCTTACCTCACATCTATTATGATATAAAAGGTCATATAATTTACCATTCAAATCAAAATACTTTAGGAAGTGAAAGGGAATTTTATTAAGAGTTGTACTAGGACAGTATTGTTACTGGGCAGCTTCTATTAAAAGTGGCTCATCAAATAAACCTTACTGGGTTCTGAGTTGCTCACCTCTACTTGTGGAGTTGGATTCCAGATTCTTCTCATCTCTAACAAAGAATTGAACAAAAGGAGTAAATATCAGTGGCAGAGTCTGTTTGAAAAAATAAAGTGACGAGTGAGGAAGAAACTGGCTTTGTAGAGTGAGTTTAGGCCAAGTAAAAAGCAAGACAAAAGAACAACCTGGAGAAAACAGGGCAGGTTATTGTGTGGAAAGCCCTGATAGCAAAGTCTTCTTGGTGTCTGTGTCCTTTTGTATTGTCCAAATCTTGAGGACACCTCTGAGAACTTCTCTATTTATGGATCTCAACAGGTGGTATTGGAATCTCATGCCTCAAGCTGACATAAGGTCTAGGCCGTTGTATTGAAAACCTGCTGGAGTTCTCAGAGAAGTCCACGTGCAGGGCTTTGGCCATTGTTCTGGACATGTGTCCAGGATTTTGTAATTAACAGGTCATGTCTACTTCCCCAGCCAACTTTGCCTTGCCTTAATCTCCTATGTCAGTATCTTCAAACTGTGACACTCCATGCAAACCAGGATTGTTATGGCTAACAGAAAATACAAAAGCTAACTTAGAGAAGGGAACAAGTTTATTGAATGATGTAACTGAAACTCCCGGAAGCTGGTATGACTTCTGCTATGGCTAAATCAGAGACCTGCCTGCGTTTATACAGCCTCATGGGTAAGGTTAACCCTTGGGCTGTCCTGTGTCATTGTGCACAATGATGTATTTTCAGGTTGAATTTTACAGTACAGATTGTCATGAGAAAAGACAACATGTTTGCCCCAGAATTCTTAGTAGAAATCCAAAGTCGAACTGATTAGATAAATTTTGGAATCAACCTCCAAAGCTTCAAGAATTCTAAATGTTTATTGGTTTGGATACTTTGCAGCGATTCCTGTGGAAGCAGGGATGAAATGGTGATAATTTTATCTTGGATGTCACAGAGCATCCCTGGTAGTGAGTAGGCTGAGCAGACTGGAAATAGGTTAGGATAACAGATATAGTCTGATAGGCATCCATTCTTGTTTCCTTAGCTCTGTAAGAAACTTGGCAACCAGTTAGTCAAATTCATTAGAATTCCCTGCAAAATGATAACTACTCAAAAGACCCTCTTGCAGTAAGTGTGAATGAATAATGGATTATCACATTGTTTGGGTTGATCAGAGGCTTTTTTGCTTTCTGCCTAATTCTATTGTGTTCTAGGAGGTGAGGCCAAGTCACTGAGCAGTAGATAGATAGACCAATTAAATAAGCCTTTCCTAGTTAATTACTGAGAAAATACAGTTATTAAGAAATACATCTCCTAAACATACTGTTTTTGAACTTTTATATTAAGTAATATGTTTCTCATTAAAAATATAGAAAAGATAGATGAGATGAACAATTTGAAGGTAATAAAGAACATTTGTAATCTCCTAGCTCTGACATACCCAGATTAATTTTGACCTCCTCAAATAAAAATTACCTTTTTAATATAAGCATTTTTGTACAGAAATGGAAGGTGTATTCTATTTTTGAAAATCAAAAACAGCAATATTTATCTGTGCTGCACCTGGTATTTTCTTTCTCCAACAAATAGCGCCCAAATTGTGTGATTTAATAATTTATGATATTACCTGAATAATACTTCAGTTACTTGTTTCCTTTCTATGAAACACAGATTGAAAAATAGTAGGTTTTTTCACAAAGGTGAAAACATTTCTCTTGGCATAAATTATTTTCTGTTTTCAAAGCTATTATATTTATTCAGTATATGTCAAAGAAAAATTATTTTAAAAAGTGACTGTTTCAACATACACATTTATTCAGTATTCCATCAACACTGTATAATGAAGTTGCTGCAAATTACTATGAGGGTTCATCTTACAGTCCTAAGTGTATAGATGTAGGGGAGGGCGAACTTTCTCTCTACCTTCTGAGAGTTCAGTAATTGAATCTATGCAATAAACTGACAGCAGATAGATTAACTAGAGAAAAAATTTGCAAATTTATCATGTGCTCAGAGGCATCCCATGAAAAAAAGTGAATACCCAAAGCCTAGTGACATCTAAGTATATATATCACATTTATAGGGGAAAAGCAAGTAGGCATATAGGCAGTTTAGGGGTGAACAATTTTTGGGAAAGATGACTGTCCCTCAGAAGAAGAGATGACAGTGTGAGACAAAGCCTGTCTAGATGTGGTGTCACCTCTAGCCTACTCTCCAGTAAGATGAGCTAATCATCCTTTACTGCTGAGGTTCTGGGGAGGAGACTCATGATAATTTAGTTCACTTTGGAGGTTCTGAATTTAGGAAGATAATGGAATTTATGAGAAAGCCCCTGCCTGCATTTGCTGTTCCAATTGCCCTCAGTTTGAAGTACAAAGCAACTTATTTTGGAGTATCATTTCCTGAAGTCCTTAAGAAGACATGTTAAGAATTGTGTGTCCCTAAATTTGAGGTTCTATGCATGATGCTTGCAATGGGAGGGCTGTGAATGAGTTAAGTTGTGGGCTTTGTGAGAAGAACACAGTCACAGTACTGTCTGGGTCTGGATTTTATCTTTTTGTCTTAATATCTGAGTCTCACTTCCTTATCTATAGAATGAGCTCAGTGCCTTTTAAACTGGAAGTCTGATTTCAAGAATTAAATCTTGACCTATAAACTTTTTTCACATGCAAGGACTTAATAACTATGCTAATGGGTAAAATGCTTGATGGATAGGTTCTAAGTGATGGCTTATAATTCTAAAATTGTAGGCCTCCCAGTCCAGCCTCTTATGTATCAGTGCAAAAACTTGTGCTGGAGCATTCTTGATAGATGAGCCTTTAGACTTATTGTCTTCAAAGGAAGCCTGTGCATACTTTTAGTCATTCCTAACTTTAATTGATAACAGCATATATTTTGTTCAGTTTACAAGAAAAGTTTCACATCTGTTATTTTACCTTATGTGTGTAGTAATTCTGTAGGGCTGGTAGAGATTTTAGGAAGCTGTTTCTTAAATGGAACCCAAATCTACTCTCCTATAACCTGCACTTATTGATCTGTAGAGCTTTGGGCAACAGATTTTATTCTAACAGTTATTCAGATTATATCCATCCAACAACTACTTATTGTGCAACTACTATATAATGAGATACTTACCTAGATGTTTGAAGTAAAACTGTATTGCCCTTGGCTATCTGTAAGTTATTCTCGTATGGGAGTCTGTAAACTATAGCCTTCAGTTAAAATCCAGCCCAATACCTCTTTTTTTGAAATAAAGTTTTATTGGAACCCAGCCATACCCATTCCTTTGCTCTTTTGCTATAACAAAGTTGAATAGTTGCAATAGAGATTGCACTTGTAAGCCTAAGATATTTACTGTCTGGCCTTTTATAGAGCAATTTTGCTGACTCTTGGCCTGGTGGATGAGGTCAATATTAAATTATCAAATGTCAATAAATACATCATTTCTAATTTTTCAAGAGCAGGGTGCTATGAATGAGAGCAACAGGGAGAAGTTAATTTAGATTGGGCAGTAAGTCCTGCTTGGAAATGACATATAAGCTAGACCCTGGAGGACAAAGAGCTAGAAGGGTGTGAGACTGTAAGAAGTGAATAGGCAGAGGGATAAATTGCATGAAGTGAAGAACTCAGGATATTTGAAGAGCTAAAGGAGGACCAGTGTAGCCAGAATCAAGTAGGGAATAAAGATGGGTGGCTTGAGGCTCAGTCAGAGAAAGAGGAAAAGGTTAGGCCGGGCTTACCCTTCTAAAAGCACTGTTAAAAGCTTTGTGTAGATTTGCATTTTAAAGCAACTACATACATAGAGAGAAGTGGTTTCTTTAGCTATCTGGTGAACCAGTTGCTTGCAGATGTGAGTAGCTGTTTTGTAGAATGGAAGGGGACCAAGAGATAGAGAGGTGAAGAGAAGGGTTGAAAAAAAAAAGAATTAAAATGTCTTATGTATATGTACCAACTCCACCTGAGGAGTATAATCATTATGCACTGCAAACTTATCAATAAAAAATTTAAAATAAAAAGAGAGTCAGGAATCCAAGATGCCTCCCAGTTATCTAGTTTAGGCAGTTAGGTGAATGGAGTTGCCACTTATGAGATGAAGGAGAGGCAAGTGTAGTGAGTCATGATTATTTAAATTTTAGAGACACTGAGTTTGAGATGCCAATGAGATTCTATTTGAGATTCTAAGTCAAAGTTCAGGAAGACAGTTGGACATATAATTTGGAACTTCGAGAAAAGATATGGGTGGTAGGTAAGTATTTTGAAACCATCAGCATTTAGTTATTTGAAGCCATGTTATGTAGTCTAATGGCCAAGGTCATGCTCAGAGGAAGAGGGTACTAGGCTTACATCCTCAGGACTCCAGTGTTCATAGTTTTGGTGCAAGAGTAGGATAGTGTGTTCCAAAGGTGAATGAGAAGGGGCAGCCAGAGGAGAAGGAAGAAATATTGGGGAAGTGATGTCTCTGTGCTAAAGGGAGAGTGTTTCAAGAAGGGTGACAGGTTTCCTACATCTCATGCTGTTGCTGACATAAGGTGCAGACTGAATGTCTCCAGGTTAGAAATGTGAAGAACAATGGTAACTTTAGCAAAAGCAGATTCAGCCAAGTGTTGAGGACAGAAACCAGACTAGGGTAGATTAGGAGGATAAACATTTTTCTTCAAGACATTGAGCTGTGAAGCATGGAAGAGAAGGCACTAGCTACAGAGCAGAGTAGACCCAGAAGAGTTGTTTTCTTTTTAAGATGCTTGAGCACAGATGGGAAAAGAAGAGTAGAATAGGAGAAGTAAAGACTGTGGAGTTAAGGATTAATAGGTGAAGGTTATTGAGAATACCAGAGGGCAGGGGTCTTGCACCTGTATGGAAGGATGGGCTTTCCATAGGAGAGGCAGTGCTTCTCCTCTAGTAACTGGAGGAGAGTGGTCAGGATGGAGTCGGGTACTGCTAGGTTTGCCCATATATTGGCAGGAAGGTGAGGGAATGTCCATGGTGGTTTGTGTTTTCTCTGAAATATGAAACTAGCCAGGCGTGGTGGCACATGCCTTTAATCTCAGCACTCGGGAGGCTGAGGCAGGAGGATTGTTGTGAGTTCCAGACCAGCCTGGGCTACAAAGTGAGTTCAAGGCCAGCCTGAACTGCATAGTGAGACCCTGTCTCAAAAAAATAGGCCTGGGGATTTAGCTCAGTGGCATAAGCACCTGACTGACAGGTGAGAGGTTGTGAGTTCAATTCCTGGTACAAAAAAAGAAGAAGAAGAAAAAGAAAAAGAAACTAGCTTACCTGCTGCAAGTGGGAGGAGGAGAGATGTAAGAAAGAAAATAAGAAAAATGCAGAATATATGATATTGTTTCTAAATGTTGCTGAATGAGGGAGGCATGTTAATCAGAGAAAGACAGGGTGACTTGTCAGTTGGGTTGATGATTACAACTTTATTATGAGCTAATCTCTGGTTTGGGGATATTTACTAGTGGTGAGGAGATCAAGGAATCAACATAGCTAAGTATTTGATTCCATGGGATGAGATGATGAGCCAAGGCTATAAATCTTCAGTGAGTAGATGACTTGATGGAAAAAGGAAAGAAGGCATAACGACTTATTAGATAAATGAATGATATGATAGATAATAAGTAAGATTAAGATAAGTAAATGGCAAAAAGGGGGGAAGGAAGTGAAGGGAAAAAAAGAATCAACATGTGTTACATACATGTACCAGATCCCCACAATGAATGTAATCGATGTGCTGCAAACATGTACTAATAAAAACTGAAAAAAGGGGGAGAAAAAGGAAAGAAAAGAAAAGAAAAAAGGGAAAAGTCAATATGCATATTCAGGGAGCAGCGATCTAGATCTGGCTTTGGAAGACCAGATTCTTAGTGGTGTCTGAACAGCTGTGGTGGACATACCTGTTATGGTAACTGAGTTCACGTAAGGTGAAGGGGTGAAGGCAAGGAAGTGAATCTGACTGTAGACAAAAGAGGCTGAGGATACGGAGGAATTCAGTGGTCTCTGAGGTTCCAGAAGCTATAGTCTGAGGACATGGGAGGGTGAGATACATGGCCATAGGTAGAGCAGAGAGCATCTTTTGAGTGGGTAGGAAGACAGTAGTGATGGGCATCTGTACCATTAGTGAATTCCAGTGAGCCACATCTCCCATTATCGTGTATTGTATGATTGGATTTGGTCCTTGTATAAGTGTTGCTTTAATGAGGAGAATGTGGCAGTGCCAGTCTGAAACTAAGACTCCACTCTCTTGCAAACCTTTAGATGCCATTAAAGATGTCTGGTTACCCTACTGGAGAGATTACTTGGAGAGACCGAGGAAAAGCTATGTGGAGAGGGAAGGGAGAAGCTCACTTCTCTTAGCTGAGCCAAGTCCTCAGCCTGCCTCTACCACCAGCAAGAGCAAAAGAACTACCCACAAAGCTTAGTCCAAATCGTATGAGACTGAGACTGAGACGGGGTGGGGGTGGGAGGGAGAGTGTCTTGGGGTAGTTAGCAGTAATAGATAGCATAAGTGATATTTAAATAGAGATATCTGCATTTAGGAGCTAACCAAGAAAGCAGAGGATGTAAAGCACTCTCTAAGATTTGGTCTCAGTATTTGCCTAGACAGTGGTGGCTAACTGATGGTGTGCATGTTGTTTGAGACAAAATACATTAAAGTATGAGTTGTTTTTTCTAAGTTAAAATCTTGGTATTTGAGTTTCATTGCAGTATTGCCACTTTGTTTTGGGTTGCTGTTTGGGCACTTGGTCTCTAAAAGGTTCACCTTCACTGCTCTAGGAGAACATAGGTCCTAGGACGTAGGAAAATTTGGCTGTGGTCTGGGTGAAGGGCCCAGGAATTGGAATGTGAGGCCCTGCATTTCTCTTCTTTGCACTCAGATCTTGACAGCTCTGGGGTTCACTATGATGAGGTGGTAAAGAAGCACACCTGATCTGTTCTTTCAGTGTTTTTTCTTCTTGCTAAGCATCTTCAGACTTTTCTCATATCTGGTTTTGAAACTCCTTAACATTTTTGTCACATTCTCCAGGCACATTCCAGCTTAAATGTGGCATCCAGAACTGAGCTCACCAATTCGTGGTGTGGTTGTAGCTGTACATAATAGAAATAGAAATAGAAATAGAAATGTTTCTTGTGCTAGGCATGATTCTTTTTAAAGGTAATTTCAGATGACTTTAGCTATTTGGTAAAGCTGTAATACTGTTGACTCATACTTTGCTTGAAGGCAGCTAAAGTACCCATGTCTCTTTTCTTATTTTAAAACAAAAAATGCTACTAGGTCAAATCTTGTACTTGTATGGTCAGTATTTTGAACCTAGAAATGAAGAATTAAATTGAATCTGCTATATTTTGGCGCACTCATCTAATCTATTTTCACCTTTTTGAATGGTTTTCTTGTTATCTGTCCTCTTAGTTTCATATTGTTCACAAGTTTGATAAGTATATTCTTTTATCTTCATCAGACTCATTGATTGAAAAAAACTATGGAAAAGAGGGCTTGGAGTGAATCTTGTGCCATACCCAGGGAGACCCTATTTAGGCTGATACCAAATCACTGAAAAATATTCTTTGGATAGTAGTTTTCTGCTTAGCAATAAAATCCTTGCATGGATTGCACCTCTGTTTTTAGCAGGAGCTCAGTTTGGAGGTATGATCTGAAAGTGAAAAGAGAAGTAACCAGGGCTTCATAAAAACTGTTGAAACACTGCTCTATATGATGGGCCCTGACATTTGTTCCCTCACTAGAGTTTCTGCAGTGTGGACTCAAAGTGTGTAGCCTGTTTACAAAGACAGTGGTATTTGATTTCTTCCAGTCCTGTGTTTGTCCTTTCCAGAGGTACTCTTTCAAAGTGTTCAGCTTTCCCTGAGTCCTCTAGTCACTCCTGGATGAGGATCAACAGGTGTTGTCTATTGTAATAAAATGTTCAGGAGCAATGTAGGACTTTCCTAAAACTGATCAATATATCCACGTCTGTCTTTGAATCCACAAACAGGAACCATTTTAGAGCCAACTAGAAATCAGCCTGGATTACAGGTGTTGCTACATTTTAAAAGCCGTATTATACAAATCACTGGAAGAACGATAGTGGTCAAGAATGTACTCTTTGTAGAGCACATTCCATTATTAAATATTAGCAGATAGTTCTGTCTTTTAGTATTTCTGTCTTCTAACAACACTAAATGACACAGCTTTTAGATGAACTACATTCGTGCCCTCCTGTCAAAGTTAATTGAAAGATAAGCATCTTCCTCCCTGTCACTAGTAAAGCAGATGAAACTTGTAGGTAATTACTCTAAAACAGAAAAAGAAAAAGAAATAATGCAGTCTGTCAAAGTCTTCAGCAATTAGGTATACAATATCAAATAAATTACTTCTTGTGCTTGAATCCTAACAGCAATTCCTAGCTAATTTAATCTGGGACTATAAGAGGATGCAATGTTTTAAAAATAAAAAGCCACAGTGAAAGTAGCCAGCTGGTCCTGTTTCCGCTCTTAAAATATTTCAGACCAAAGTCTGGTCTTATAACTACTGTGCTCAACTTCTCTTTTATCAGCCTAATTTAATGTGCTTTCTTATTGTACATTAAATCGAATTCCTTTTTGAGAGTAAGTGGAATGTAAATAATGATGTATTGAGTGGCCTTCTGTTAAAATGAATTCATAGCCCTGTTTTTGGAAGTTAAGATTAATCTTTATGTGCAGTATGGTGAATGGACATGTGTAACCGAACTCTGTCTGCCCCCCCATCCAAAGAATAAGCTATTTCTGCAGATTTCCTTTTTGGTTTTTATTTCATTTTTCTGCATATAGAGCAATGGTTTTTATCCTTCCATACCCTACCACACATAGGAAGCAGTGAGGTTGTCAGCACTTAGTCTGGTGGTAACTTTTCAATGAATATGGAAGGATTTGATGATATTCAGTCATTTGTCAAAAGAAAAGTTTAAATACATGCATATTATCCTAAGTCATGGAAACCTTTATTATAATTGATTCTTTCTGAAGCACTGTACTATGCAGATGTTTTATTCATGAGTTATTTCTGCAAAAGCTCTGTGGGTTCCTAGTTCATTTTCCTCCGATGAATATGCTATGATTTGGATTTTTGTTAAATTTATCCTTATATAAACAATATTATTTCTGAGATGTTGATGCGTGCTTTAGGCCTAGAACACAGCTGCTTGTAAAATTTAATGATTGTTGATGGTAGTTAAATTCTCATAAGTTGATAGTATAGACTTCAAAAGTATTAATTATGCAAGAAAATTCTTTGACATACATGTCAAGACTGCTGTCGTAGCATGATCCTAGTTTTCCAGTGGTAGTAGGTTTGTTGGTATGGACGACATTAAAAATAAATGTCATATGACTGGTAATAGTAAAAAGAGGAACAAGAGACTTGGAGTGAACTCATCTAATAAATTTTTAAATGATCTGTATTTATTAAAACAATTAAATGTGAAAGTACAGACACCTATATAATATTAGTCTGTCACTCTTTATTTTATCTGCCTTACTCGTCCTTTTTTTTTTTTTTTGAGGACAGAGTAATTCTTTGCATTGCTTTCTGCCTATATAAGAAATCCAATAATTCATCAAAAATTATGGATGAGAATTTAAAACTTAAAATTTTAAGGAATTAAAATAATGAATTATTAAAAATTGTAGGTTTTTTCTATGAGTAACATGTTTATGAACTTTCTTTTTTTGTGAGGGGAGTCTTGCTATGTATTCAGGCTGACCTTGAACTTATAGTGGTCCTCTTGCTTCAGCTTCCTGAGTGCTGGGATTACAGGCATGCACCACCATGCCTGACTTGGATATGAATTTTCAATAAATACTGAGTGAACTCTTTTTCTCCCCTATTATAATTTTGTTACCCTGAAGTTTGGCAGAAACTTTGTTTGAAACATTGGTACAGAGCATCCTTTTGTACTTCTTGTTTGTGTGGATGTGTGTATGTATGTGTGAAACAGGAAGAACATCATAATGATCTAGCTCATAAGTGAAGTCATTTTTTTTGTCCCCACCCTTCTCTGCACATCATCATGACTATATTCTTCCTACGAGTCTTATTTCCTATTCTAGATATTCAGTGGCAATTCAAAACTGAAAGTGAGCAGTGGTTGATCTAATTTGATTCTAGATCTGAATTCACATGAACCAAAGGAAACAACACCTTTGTGTATATTTGCCATACACAGCTGATTGTCTTTATGAAGTTTCACATGGTAAATGAAAGAAATAGTGCATATGCGTGCATGCACCTTTTTGTTGTTTATCTCTTAGATACACCAGATGCCATTTTGGATGAAGTTCGCCTATGTGGCTCTTTTATTCTGACTGGACATAGGCAGCTATGGAAAAGTGATTTTTGCCTTGCCTTTGATGCTTGTATTTTTTTTCTGACTTTCTTTTGGATGCCTCTTTTTAGTTCTTTCTCTATCTATATTTACCCTTATTGGGTTATATCATTAGAAGAGTGGCACTGTTTTTCCCCATTAAAATATATTAAAAGTGATTGTGGTATCTAATCCTCTCCATGGGAAAGTTGATATATACCTCAATATAGATGTAGGTATCTCAATATTTATCTGTGGATATATATTGCTTGAATGTCACAGGAATCGGAAATTTTTTTCCTTCTATTTTTGGCACTGGGACTCAAACTCAGGACCTTGTGCTTGGCAGGCAGGTGCTGTGCTGCTGAGCTATATGCCCAAGCACTGAGATGGAGGTTTAAGATAGCTATCCCTTAACAGACAGGTAGATGCCTAAGTTCCTTGTCTATACTTGATCAGGTAGTCTTACTAAATGTGACCTAAGTCATTAGTCTTTTTTGTTGGTGTAGTTGTTGACTATGCTTTCTAGCCTTCTTGCTGTGTGTAAATGCTGATCTCCCATTTACTAATGTATAACCATGGGCAAGTTACAAAATGTTTTTGTGTGGCAGTTTCCTAAGCTGGATCTAGTAATGTTAGTAACTCCCAGTAAGGTTATGGGGAGTATGTTGATCTGGATGTGAGACGCTTAGAGCAGTGTCTGTCACACACTGGGCCTTCTGTCCATGATAGATGCTATCACACAGCAGTGGCAATGGATAGAATTGCAATGACTGCCCATGTTTGAATTTTGTCTCTGTAACTTCTGTTTCTGGGATCTTGATTTCATTTTTCATCCCTGAAAAATTTTGTGCGGACAGTACCTTCCTCATAAGATTTCTGCGCAGATATAGAGGAAATCATACAAGTTAAATGCTAAGCACAGTGCCTGACTGAAAGGAAACACTCAATAAATGTTAGCTAATATTTCCACCGTAATGAATTTTTGGTAATTTCCTTACTGTGTCTGTATCGTAAAATCTTTTTTAGTGGCATTTTTTTTTGAGTTGTCAGCATCATGCTTATGATGGCTGGAATATATTATTACCAGATTATTATCTTTCTTGGCTCTCAATTTAGCTGAGATATGAATTAAAGGATGAAAAATCAGGTTCTGAAATATTTGAGTATGTTTTTGAAGCGTGTGCATTTTATGAAGGGGAGAGGGCAGCAAATTGTTATATAAACTTTCTGTGTGGTCTAACGAGTACTCCCTACCTCTTGTGATAAGCTGGCTTTGGCAAAAATCTTTATAAAAAAGTAAAAATTCTTAATTTCATATTTCCTGTCCAAGGCAGTGAAAAAGTTCATATTTTGTTTTATTTTAAAGTTAATGTAACCAAACAAATGTGTGGCCTTTAAAATATATTGTCATGGTTTGACTTGAAGATTGTTTTCCCTTATTTTTTTCTCTGATAATAAATTAAATTCCTCTCTCTTTCTGGGATGCACACATTTCAAATATTTGTCCATGACTGTGCCTGTGTACCTTAGATAAAATTTCACTGTGTCATACTTTATATTCATTCAGTTTTCCAAAAAATGAATTCTATTTCCAAATTTATAATCTTTTATTTTTTTCTCCTGAAGTCTAAAAATGTTGTTTGTGTTAGATATTGCTGTCATATGGTGCTATTATTTAACTCCTGGTTTTTCCTTTGGTGTTCCAAAAAGGACATTTTGTCATCATTTTTTCCTTGCATTTCATCCAAGCAGACTGTCATGAGTGAATTGCATTTCAACATATTATTTTATCTTTCTATTGTTTTGTCACAGTGGAACTTTATCCCATTCATGAAATTTCCTCTAAACTAGATCTTCAATAAGTCTGAGGGGTATGGGTTTAGCCACTGAGTAATTTATTAATTGAATCTAATTCACTTTGCCATCAAGGTGATTTTCCAAATTAAAACTCTTGAATCTTTCAGCTACTGAGTGCTAAGGGTGACTGTTACAACTAAAGCATGTTCAGTAAGACTGTACTATCTATAACATCCTATGTAATTGAAAGATAGCAAGTAGGTAACTGGTTCGTCTCAGCCGATGAAAACATTTCACACGGAGTACTGATCATCTTGCAGAATTTTGAGTAATGGCCACCTAGAGAGATCAAGTCCTAACTCCTTTTGTTGGTAAATATTATCCTACTTGGATAAAAAGTTTTAGGCTCTTTTGGAATATAATTAAAATAAGGATCTTGAAACAGTTACCCTGGATTTTTTAGTGAATTGTAAATGCCATCACAAATGTCCTTGTAAGACAGAGTCAGAGATCACAGGGGAGACGATGTGAAGACAGAGACATAGACTGGAATGATGCACCCAAAAGCCCAGCAGTGCCTGGGCAGCTATTAGGACTTGAAAGAGGCAAGGAAGGGTTCTTTCCTTGAACCCTGGAAGAGTTGTGGCCTTTCTTCATTTTAGGCTTATAACTTCCAAACCTGAGACAGAATATATTTCTGTTGTTTCAAGCCACTATATTTATAGCAATTTGTTGTTGTAGCTTCATGGAATGAATACGTGTCTCTTTTTCTTCTTCTCTCTTGATATTTTCACTTAAAAATAGGAGAAAGAAGATGCATTCTTAGTTGCTGTCATTTGTGTGGTGTCAATGTTTGTTATAGAATTAACAGTGTTGAATTACTTGATTAGGAAGTTAATAGGATATCACCAATATAATCAACAAAATGTAATATAAATGTAACATATTACCCTTCCTTCAACACTAGTTTGATACTTAGAATGTGAAACTTTACACAAATTATTGTGGCGATGTTGGAGCAAAAAGAGGTGGTTAAAAGTGGAGGAAAAGAGGGTGAGACAATATAAAGACCTCTGAAAGGTGGTGTTTACATTTAGACTATTAATTTTCCTTAAGTTTAGAATTTTAGTACTTAGGAGGAAAGAAGGAACCTATTTCCAGACTATTGTTCCAATTTCTTATAGTACCTACTGTCCAGAGAGGCCCAGCATCACCGTTACTCAGTCAGGGAGAGATAAAGGTCAACAGCAAGGAATGAATGACTAAGCAGCTGATGAGGACAGCCATGACAGTTAAATAACTCCATTCATCAGATACTCTTCCAACAGTGCAAAAAAGACAGCTGGTACTCTGATTTAACCCTGATGGGTTAAAGACTAAAAGCTTAGGAAAGGACAGGAATGAAGGAAAAATAAAGTAATACAGTTCTGCAGTATGTGGCTGGATCCTCTTAAAAATGATGGCCTGATTATTTAGAAATAAGGAAACAGATACCCAAACCTTGTCCTGAATCATGGACTCAATTAATTGCATATAGCTGTTATAATGAAAGAAAATATTTGGTTTTGTTTCTTTAAACAGGTTGAAGAATTTTAATTTATTTTATTATATGAATTACCTGTGGAAAAGGCCACATTCACTGACTTACCACAGTGAATAACGAAACTTTATGAAAGTTTGAGGCGGTTACTAAATGAATGTGAGGTACTGTACTACATCAGTGTCATGTGTTGCAATGTGTCCTGATACTGTTGTGTAGTGTTTACCATTTCTCCCATTGGTACGATTTGTTGCAGTGTCTCATTTACATCCTTTAATATGTAGGTCAGTGAATTTCAACATGCGGATTTGCTGATTTAAATGCTTTGCTTCAGGTTGACTTTAATTTTTGACAATTCATGAACACTGCGCTTTGGGTTGGAAAAATTGTTGTGTTGTAATTCTTTTCAATGAAGGGAATTGGCTGCATTCATCATTAATAACAATGCAAGTACTACATTTGTTCTCATTCAATTTGAATGTAATACTGTTTGTTTACTATGTAATACTTCCAGAGTCCTAAGCCTTACATTTTTCTCTTGATTTATAACTTGGTACATATTTTCCTCAGGTTTTTTTTTTTCATCTCATGTGTAAAACACTGTATGTTGTATTAGATTTGGCTTTATGTTATATTGAAGTGAACATACACATCTGTCCAGGTGAGACAATGTGTAATGGACTAGTAGGGTTGGTGGGAGGTTGAAGCCCACGAGGTGTAATGTGTCTTACTGGCTCATGAACCTCTGCAGATGGAAAGTTGGAATTAGGCTGGTCGATTGTGGGAACCTGAGCAAAATAAAGGGTTTGTATGAGAGAGTTACACACTTGAAGCATCTGTGTGAGATAATGACTGGTGTGGGTCATTTAAGGATCTGGAGTGTCTGTCTTGGAGGAAGTTACTATTTAGCTCTAGCTTCTAGTAATCCCACAGGAATGCAGGCACAGACTGGCTGGGTAATATGTTTTCAAGAGAAATCACAGAGAAAGGTTTTAGATATATCTTAATTATTAAGTTTGGGCAATTAGCCAAAATAATAAAAGGATCACGGAAAATTAGATTGTGTGGGCTAAAACCTGCATAAACTAGGTCATTCAGCTTGTGACTTCTGAACTACACTGATCAAATGCACTGATCAGTGTTCTCCAAACTTAGGGCCTCACAGAAGATATTCATTGTTTCCTATCTGTTACTTTCCTCTTCTCAGTGACTGCTCATGTATCTTGTTCCTTCCCTTCCCCTATTCTGCTTTCACTCTTGGAGCTTATGGTAGAGAATTTAGATAGCTCACAAGCTCTCAGTGTAATTTATGTGGGGAAATACTTGGTTCTTTTAAGACAGAGAACTGAGCTGGGCAAAATCTGAAGAGACAATCAGAACTCATTTCAAGAATGTCCGATAGAAACAGAACTGGGACGAGCAACCAGAGCAAGAGAGAGGGGTTTGGCTTAGCCAGGAAACCTTTTACAAAAGCACTCTGACATCAGTGCTCAGGAGAGGTGGTTCCAGAAATATGAGTAGTCTGATTTCTGTCACTTAGAGTTGCCAGATAAAGTACCGGATGCCCAGTTTAATTTAAATTTCAGATATATAATGAATAATGTTTTAATATAAGGATGTCCTACACAGTGTTGCACAGCATCCTTATACTGAATATTACGCATTTTTATTCTAAAATTCAAACTGAAACAAGCATTTTATGTTTGTTAATCTGGCAACCCTCTACCAAGAGGCTGGGCAAAATTCAGAGTTTAAGACAGACTATACCAAATCTATAAGTCATGATACAGAGAGAAATTGGATTCTTTGAACAGTTTAGACTAGGTCTCTCATGAGGATGTGTCCTCATGAACTAGTTGAACTTCAGAGTGCTCTGCATAAGAACTACTGCAGGTGAGGAGGCAGACTGAGCTAAATGGATGCAGAGCTAACATGGAAGTCTGCAGGCAAATGCAGTTCAGGTACTCATCCTAACTGGCTACAGCCTCACCAATGGGTTCAGGTTTAAGATTGTTTTGGAAACAGAAATTATTGGATAGATACATTAGCAGGCACAAAATAATGAAAAGTGGTTAGATACTAGTAATGGCTAGGATTATTTATTTACTTATTTATTGACTAGGAAAGAGCTGAAGATTTAAAGAAATATGGTTGATTCCTATACATTACATGTTTCTTAGAAGTGTGATTCCTTTATTTTGTATGATACTGTCCCAGATATTAAATAATTTAATATATATGGAATTCTTGTTGCCTTTTATATTTACTTTTTTTTTTTTTAGCTATTTCTTTTTTAAAAAAAATTCTTATTTTTAAAAAAGAAAAACAGGAAAAAAGGATAGAAATGATGCAGAATTTCAAAAAAAAGTAGGGAATCAACATTAGTTAGTATATTGCATATTGTTGTCTTAGAAGTTGTTCAGGTTATGAAATCTAGGCACAAAAGATTTTTTATATGTGAGTAATATTCCATTGTATAAAAATACCACATCTTTTTTATCCATTCTGTGGTTGATGGGTGTTTTGATTGTTTCCAAGATTTAGCTATTACAAATTGTGCTGCTATAAACATGGGTGCACATATATTGCTGTGGCATGATGTTTTCACTTTTTCTGTGAAAATACTGAGAAGGGGAATAGCTGGATTAAATGGGACTTCTAATCGTAGCTTTTTGAGGAATCTCCGCACTGATTTCCTCAGTGGTTGCACCAGTCTACACTCCCACCAGCAGTCGAGAAGTGTTCCTTTTTCCCCACAACCCTGCCAACATTTGGTATCAGTTTATTTCTTGATGGCAGCTATTCTTTCTGGAGTGAGATGGAACCTCAGTGTTGTTCTAATTTGCATTTCTCAAATGACCAATGATGTTGAGCATGTCTTCATGTATTTATTTGCTATTTGTATTTCTTCCTCTGAGAGGTGCGTATTCATCTCAGATGCCCAGTTTTGGATTGAGTCTTTGAATTTGGGAGGCCTGATGTTTTTCAATTCTTTCTATGTTCTGGGTATTAGTCCTTTGTCTGAGGGGTAGCTGGCTAAAATTCTTATCCATTTTGTGGGCTTTCTTTTCACTCTGTTGGTGATTTCTTTTGAAGTACAGAACCTTTTTACTAAGAAGAGAGCCCAGTTGTTGATTCTTTGAAGTATTTCCCATGTAGTTTGTGTTTTGTTCTTGAACTCTTTGCCTACCCTTATGTCTTCAAGATTTCTACCTACCTTGTCTTCCAGGAGATTTAGTGTTTCTGTTTTAATATTTAGATCTTTGACCCATTTTGACTTTAGTTTAGTGCATGGTGATAAACATGAATCTAGTTTCAGTCTTCAGCATGTGGAAAGCCAATTTTTCCAGCACCATTTGTTAAAGAAACTATCTTTCTTACAGTGAACATGATTAGCCCTTTTGTCAAAGATAAGGTACCTAAGTGTCTTTGTAGTTATATCTGCATCTTTTAATCTGGTCCATTGATCCTCAGGTCTGTTTGTTTGCCAGTACCATGCTGATTTTATCACTGTAGCTTTGTAGTATAATTTCAAATCTGGGATTGTGATGCCTCCTGCCTTGCCTTTGTTGCCCAGGATTGCCTTTGCTATTCTAGATCTCTTCTGTTTCCAAATGAATTTTAGAAATGTCTTCTCTAGATCTGTAAGGTATGTTAATAGGATTTTGATCAAAATTGCATTAAATCTGTATAACAGTTATGGGAGTATGGCCATTTTCACAATGTTGGTTCTTTCCAATCAAGAGCAAGGGATATCTTTCCATTTTCTGACATCCTCTTCAATCTCCTCTTTTAGAATACTATAGTTTTCAACATATAGATCTTTTACATCCTTCATTAGGTTGATTCCTAAGTGTTTTCATTGTTTTGGATGCTATTGTGAAAGGTGTCATTTCCATAATTTCTCTTTCAGTGAGTTTGTTGTTTATGTACAGAAATGCTATTGATTTTTGAGTGTTGACTTTGTATCCAGCTACATTGCTGAATTTGCTTATTAACTCTAGTAGTCTTTTGATAGTGTTTTTGGGATCTTGTATGTAGAGTATCATGTCATCTGCAAATAGTGATAATTTAACTTCTTCATTTCCTATCCTTATTCCTTTTATTTCTTTCGCTTGTTTAATTGCTCTGGCTAATGTTTCCAGAACTATATTGAATAGGAGTAGTGATAGTGGATATCCTTGTTTTGTTCCTGATTTTCGAGTGAAAGCTTTCAGTTTTTGTCCATTTAATATAATGTCGGCTGTTCGCTTGTCATAGATGGCTTTTATCAGATTGAGGTAGACACCATCTATTACAAATTTCTGTTGGGTTTTTATCATGAACAAGTGTAGGACTTTATCAAAAGCTTTTTCTGCATCTATTGAAATGATCATGTGACTTTTGTCTTTAGCTCTGTTGATATGGTGTATTTCATTTATTGATTTGCGTATGTTAAACCATCCCTGCATTCCTGAGATAAATCCCACTTGGTCATGATGTATAATCTTCTTGATGATTTACTGCATTCTATTTGTCAGTATTTTATTGAGAATTGTTGCATCGATGTCCGTTAGGGAGATTGGCCCATGGTTCTCCTTTTTGGTTGGGTCTTTCTCTGGTTTTGGTATTAGAGTAATACTTGCCTCCAGGAATGAGTTAGGAAGAATTGCTTCCCTTTCAATTTCATTGAAAAGTTTGAGAAGTATTGGCATTAAATCTTCTCTAAATTTCTTATAAAATTCAGCCATGAATCCATCAGGACCCGGGCTTTTCTTTGTTGGTAAGTTTTTAATCACATTTTCAATTTCAATAGCTGACATTGGGTTATTAAAAATTGTTATATCTTCTTGATTCAGCTTTGGTAATTCATATTTCTAGAAATCTGCCCATTTCCTCTGTGTTTCCCACCCTATTTGAGTAAAGGTTTTCAAAGTAGATATTCATGATCTTCTGAATTTCCATGGGATCTGTAATAATTTCACCCTTTTCATTCCTTATTGCATGAATTTGAGTTTTTTTCTTTCTTTTTCTTCATAAGGTTAGCTAGAGGTTTAACAATTTTGTTTATTCTCTCGAAGAACGAGCTCTTTGATTCATTAATTTTTTGTATTGTTTTCTTAGTCTCAACTGAATTAATTTCTGCTCTGATCTTTATAATTTCCTCCCTCCTTTTGGCTTTGGGCTTGATTTGCTCTTCTTTTTCTAGAAGCTTGAGTTGTAGCATTACGTTGTGTATTTGTGCTTGTTCTGTTTTTCTGATGTGACAGTTCATTGCTATGTATTTTCCTCTTAGGACCACTATCATTGTGTTCCACAGGTTTTGGTATGTTGTATCTGCATTTTCATTGAATGGTAAGTACTGTTTAAATTCTTCTTTAATTTCATCTGTAACCCTTTGGTTGTTCAAGAGGTTGTTATTAATTTCCATGTGTTTATGTAGGTTTTGCAGTTTCTTTTGCCATTAATTTCCAATTTCAGTGCACTATGGTCAGATAACATGCATGGGATAATTTCAGTCCCTTTGCATTTACTTAAGGATGTTCTATGATCTATTTTAGAGACTGTACCAGGCACAGCTAAGAAGAGTGTGTATTCTGATGTGGTTGGGAGGAATACTCTGTAAACCTGTACTAAGTCCATTTGTTCACAGGTTTGATTCAGTTCTGTTATTTCTTTGCCAACTTTTTGTCTAGTTGATCTATCTCTTTGTGACAGTGGGGTATTAAGTTCCCTTGTTACAATTGTGTTATTGCGTATTTGGTTTTCCATGTCTATTAGTATTTGTCTTATATAGTTGGGTGCTCCTATATTTGGTGCATATATATTTATGATTGTTGGCTCTTCCTCTTGAATTTTTCCACTAACAAGTATGTAGTGACCTTCTTTATCTCTTTTGATCATTTTTGGTTTGAAGTTCACATTGTCTATAAATAGAATAGCTACCCCTGCTTTTTTCTAGGTTCCTGTCACATGGAATATTGTTTTCCATCCTTTGACTTTTAGTCTATGAGTTTCCCTTTGAGTCAGATGTGTTTCCTGTATACAGTATATTGCTGGATCCTGTTTCTTGATCCATTCTGTCAACCTATTTCTTTTAATTGGTGAATTGAGGCCATTTACATTGATGGATATAGGTGATGTGTACTGGCTCAACTTTGTCATATTATTTTCCTGTTGTTGGTTTCCTGCTTTTACCCCTTGTTTAACTGCTTGCCCTGTCTGGTGGTTTCTTTCTGTTACTATTCTGGAAATTGTAGTCATTTTTATCTCTGTGTAGTATGCCTTTCAGTACTCTTTCTAGGTTGGTTTGGTGGACATGCATTTCTTCAGTTGTTCTTTGTCATGGAAGTATCTTATTTCTCTGTTAATTTTCAAAGAAAGTTTTTTAGGTACATCAATCTGGGTTGAAAGTTGTTTTCTTTCAGGACTTGAAACACTTCACTCCAAGCTCGTTTTGACTTGAGGGTTTGTGCTGAGAAGTCTGCCATGATTCTATTAAGCTTTCCTTGATAGGTGAGTTGTGTCTTTTCTTTAACAGCTTTTAGTATTCTGTTATTATGCTGGATTTCTGGGATCTTAATTATTATGTGTCTGAGTGTAGATTTATTTTGGTTATGACTGTTTGGTGTTCTGTATGCCTCACTTATCTGTATATATGATTCTTTTCCCATGTTTGGGAAATTTTCTGCTATTACTTCTGTGAATAGTTTACCAATGTCATTTGCATTGACTCCTGCATCTTCACTGATGTCTATTAATCTTATATTGTTCTTCTTTGCATCATCTTGAAGCTGTTGAATTGTCATTTCGTGCTGTCTTGTTAATTTTAGAAGTTATTTCCATTCATAATTGTTAGTTGTGATCCTGTCCTCAAGGTCCAAAATTCTATCCTCAGCTTCGTTCAAATGGTTTTGACAGTTTTCAATAGAATTTTTTATTTCCTGGATATCTCTTTGAATTTGTTTCATGCGTTCTACTTGTTTTCTATATTGCTCATTCAGGGCTTCCATCATTTTCCCATGCTCCTGTACTTTTTTATCTATGCATTCTCTAGCTATGTTGAGCAACTCTTTTATTAAGATTGTCATTTCTTTCTTTATGTGAGATATTATTTCTAATCTTATTTCTTCTATAGCCTCATGGATTTGTTTCTTCATTTTATTTGCTATTTTGTTCAGAAATTTCAGGTGTATGACTACTAATGTCCTCTATTTCAATGTCTCCTGTACTTGTCCCTGATGGACTGGACATTTGAGATTGTATTTTGCTTTTTCATTTTGTCATTTTCACCTCCTGGGTTAGTATTTTGGTCTTTTCAATCCTACTAGTCTTAACTGCCCATCATATGTGTATTAGGTTCCTACTGTGTGGTTGATGTTTATCCAGTTGCTGGGTCCCACAGTGAAGGGAGTGGCCAGTCACCTGAGTTCCTCCTGCAAGGCCCGTTGGATGAGTCTTGTATTCTTCCTAAGCTGAGTAGCCTAGAAGTATTAATGTGAGTCAACTCTTAGTTCCTATTGTTACTATGGCTTTAGGCTTATCCAGGCCACCAGATCTACGTGGCTATAGTGTGCACCTCAGCTAGGACCCTACTATGTCACTGGGTGTCTCATAGGCCCTTTTGATTTCCTCCTATGGCACTGGGTGTCTCATAGGCCCTTTTGATTTCCTCCGTGTTGGGGGAGGCCTTGTTGGTGCTTTCCTCCACCCACCTGGTGTTCTCCGTATGGAAGAAGGACACCCATATTTTTGTCAGACTCACCAAAGATCTACAGCTGGCAAGGGGGAGTTTATTGCTGCTCCCATTTACCCACTGAGGTCCTCTATTTGAGGAGGAAGCTCACCACATTGTTGCAAGCCCAGGAAAGTCCTCTGTGTGGGTGAGGCATTGCTGAGGCTCCACATTCCACCAAGGTTCTGCAGGCAGTGGAAGGGGTTGCTAATTGTCCGTGGGCTGTTGTGGTCTTTTGGGTGTGGTGAGGGTGACCAAGAATCCTGCTGTTCTCCAAGGTCGTGCAGCAAGGAGAAGGGGAAACCAGCGATCCTGCTGGCTCCCTAAGTCCATAGGGTGGCGGTGGGGGGGATCAGCCGACAATCCTGGTGTCCCCTATGTCTGTGAAGCAAAAAGGGATGCAAGGCAGATGAACCTGCCAGCCCCTAGGTCCAAGGAGTGAGAGGGGGGCAGGGTTGATGATCCCAGTGGCCCCTAGGTTCTGGAATGAGGAGGGGGGCAGGGCCCTATGTTTACCTTTTTGCCTTCTAATTTTTTTTAAAAAAAATTAGCCTCAGGTGAAAAAGCACGTATAAAACCAAGTTGCCTTCCTCAAAAAGTCTGAGCCTAATTCAAGGTGACAATAAACATGGGAAAAATAAAGAGTAATACATGATATAAATATATGCTATCCATGGCTCATTACCTTGTACTTGCAACAAAGATTTTGAAATCTAGACATCTTTGAGTGCCTGAAATTGGTAAAACTTAATGCAAAGAGGAAAAGTTGTGTGGTTTGACAGTAGAATAACATGAGAAAAATTTGGATACAGGAAAGTCAAAGGAATAGAGGAGTAGGTATTGAGTGAGGTATGATCATCTCTTAATACCAAAATGTTTCCTGTTGTGACCAAAGAGTAACAAGTATTGTGAGTAGATGGATTGATGATATGTAATTATGTTTCAATTCTCTATTCCTCTTTGTTTTTGTGTTTTTCCTATGACTCCGTTTTGCATTTTTCCTTTTCATTTTTGAAGCAGTTGCCAAATGAAAGTAAGGTTATGTACAAATGCTCTTTATCTTTTTGTAGCCAAATGCACTTTCTCTTTTGCTTCCATATGTGTGCTAATTTTTTTTTTCTGTTCTCTTCCTTACTGGTGGTCAGTGCCCTTTGCCATTATGTTTATGACTTGTTTAGCTTCAATGTTTATTAATCTTCTCATTTCTGAGTTACAGTTTTCTTTGCTTCTTGATGATTTGGTCAAAATCTTCATTTAGTAAACAAATGAAAAGTGTATTTGAATGTCAGTTTTATAGAGAGGCAGCAACCTATGGTGGTTGAAAGCATGCACTTTGGGGATAGCCAGCTTGAGTTTCATTCTGGCTGTATCACTCACTAACTGTGTGGCCTTGGGCAGTTTACATAACCTTTCTGGACTTTAGTTTTCTGGACCGTAAAATAATGCTCCTCAAATGCGTCCCTCCGGTCTGTGAAGATTGAATAAGATAACCATGCTCACAACATGACAGTTTAATTATTGTTATGTATTATTTTTATTTGCAGCTTTAGAGATGTGGGTTTTGCACCAGACATATGAGGTCTCTCCTTTTTTGGAACTATGTTTTCCTATTGTAAATGTGTTACAGTGTAGATTTAGACTGACTCCCCCAAATTCTTATGTGTGTGGAAAGTGATTGGATCATGGGGCCCTATATTCATCAGTGGACTCATCCACTGCTGTGTTGTTGGGAAATGGGGTCTGGTTGTGGATAGGTTCCTGGGAATGTGACTGGAAGGAGGTATTCTTTCCCCATCTCTTCCTTTTACCCTTCACTTCCTGGCTGCTGAGGCTTGAGCACCTTTTCCTCCTCCATATCCTTTTGCCATCTTCTTTCTTCCAGTCAACCATAAGCTAAAATAAACCTCTCCTCCTTTAAGTTGTGGAGTTTGAGTGTTGTGTCCAGCGGTGGAAAAGTGACTAAGACAAAGTGTTAGGAAGACAGCATCCTAATGCAATAGAGACTATAAGGCTCTTTAGTGGGATCTTTGCAGGCAGTTTTATTAGCGTGGTCAACAAAGGGTACCTTGAGGATGGGTCCTTTGAGGTGAGACCTGGATGAAGGAGAAAGAAAAGTAAAATTATAGCTTAAGGGTAGGATCCTGACAGTCTTTTAAAGAGATAGCATTAGAGCATGGTGGGTGAGAGAGGGAGATGTTAGTGGTGCTGGGGAGAGAGAGACTCATGGCAGAGGTTTGTTCTATGAGAGAGACTAAAGGCCAGAGTGCAGCTGGAAGAGCTGCCCTTTGTAATGAGCTGAGGCTCTACATTGGTATAGAAGGCAACGAGGGCCTGATACAGGTGGACTTTTGCCCACCTTGTTTTCTCTTTGAGGAATGAGGGGAAGTCCATGGCTAAGAGGAACCTTTGATGCTTATGGCAGCTGGTAGGTGGGGAGAGGCTAGTTGGAAAATTTGATGAGAGAAATGAATGCGTGAAATGAGTTTGGTAGAAATTTGCAGTGTAATTCCAGAAAATTCTTAGTGCCCATTTGGAATTTGTGGTGATGAATTTAAAATGAAATTAGTCAGCAGGATTGCTTGCATAGATGAGATTTTTTTTTAATCAGAAACATATATTGGTAATATATTTCTTGAAATAATCCACACATATTTATGTATATCCTTTGAATAGAAATGCTAACTTCCGTATATAATTATTTGATCAAAAACATTCATTCAAAACTCTATGGTCTATCCTGTTTAATAGAGTTTTTGCAATGATAAAAATATTCTGCATCTATTTGTCCAACATAGGCACCAGTAGCTGCATGTGGTTTTTGCATACTTGAAACATGGCTGATGCCACTGATAAAGCAAAACTTTTATTTTAATTGCTCTTCTTTACTTAAATAGCCACATATGAGCAGCAGCTTTTGTTTTAGGCAACATAGTTACAGAAATTGCTCTGTTACCTTCTTACAACTATTATTGCAGAGGAGAGTCCAAACTGGATTTGTCTTACTTTAGAAATGTGAAATTTTGTACACTATAGATGTGACTTTTGGTTTCTTGTCTAAATGAGTCTTCTTGAACACATGGCAATTACTAGTTCTTTTCCAAGTTTTGAATTTTTTCTTTTAGTGTAACTTTTGGAAATCATGTGATATGATTGACAAAAATAAACATTTAGAAGCCGTGCAGACTTGGGTTTGCATTTCTGATCTGCATAGTAAAAGTTTGTGTGTTGGTTGGATCCTGTGTTCCCCCAAGGACTTATATAATTTGGATGGGGCTGAGTCTGGTGTTTGTGATTGGTTTGTTATCTAGTGCTGGGATTAGCAGTGTGAGTGCAGCACCTGCCCAGGGGTGGAGCCGACATACTGTGTAAGACCAAGAGGAAAACTCTCTGTCTCCCAGCCTCTCTCTCTTGCTGGGTTCACTCACCTTACTGTTTGGCGGCCACTGTGAATGGCTGCCCCACCACACCATGCTGCTTTGGAGCCAGCTGACTATGGATGGAAACTCCCGAGAACTGTAAGAAACAAACCTTTCCTCCCCTAATTTTGGGTGTCAGGTATTTTGTCTCAGCAACGAGTGAAAATTAACTAAGACAGTTTGGGACATTTGGAAAATACTTTAACTTTCCCCAGAATTATTTTTCTCTGGAAGTTACCATCAGATCAAAATAAAGGACTCATCTTTTCTCCCTATCCTATTAGATTCATTTACTTTGGTTTCTACTTGAAAAATACCTTTTGCTCATGGGTAGGACTTTTGATCAGACTTTCACAATAGTTATTTTCAGGCTTATTCTTTTTATGTCTTTATTTCTCCTTTTGGGTGCTTTTCCATGTTTGTTCTTCATCCTTATTCTATTTTTCCGTGGCATAAAGAATGTTTAATATTGCTTCTGTTGCAAATTTAATGTCTTCTGCTGCACTTTTTATTTTACTACTCACTTTTCTTATTCTGCCTCTTCTTATTTAATAGAAACATTATATTCTTGAAGCTTGGTGGGAGCAGCAAACAGGTATGCTCTGTGTATGATATGCCGTGTTGTAAAAGTCCTCAAGAGGAAGAATTCGTGTTAAGTTCTAGGGAACTAGCCTTTGTCCTTCAAGGTTATTCAGGGATTTTGTTTGCTAACTTCTTGAATAGAGGCAGAACTCACTAAGTCCCGTGTGTTGGAAATTCAGGGATCACTCTTTTCTCTGGCTGCAGAGGAGTTGCCAAATGCATCTTCTTGGGTCTTTAATGGGAAGCTGTGTAGCTATTGTCCCAACTCTTGGGGAATAGCAAGTCAGGGCTGGTTCTTTGATATTTCTTCCTTTTCTTAAATGAGCAGTCTCAAGCAGACTCCTCTAGAAATGTAAAAAGATTTTCTCAGGTTTGGAATGTGGAATGTAAAGTTGGCAAGAATTTCTTTCAGTAAGTAGAATTTCACTCAAGTGAGGGGAGAAATCATAATTCCTAGATGTTCTCAAGGAAATGGAAATCGTAGGGTTTAGTTTTTGGTGAAGTCCTAATCTCTGTCTTCCAGGAGGAGTCAGTCCCTGTCTACCAGACTCCAGCTCCTCCGTTTCCTCTACCTACCACTTTCCCCCTGTGGTCAGGAGAAGGGATGTTGATGAATTTGTCCTGGATTTTTCTATTCACTTGTGTATCAAAAGGAACTGTTGGCAAGATGAAGGTAATAGTGGTGTGAAAGGGGTTATGCAGGAGGGCCACTCTTGAGACGCTGAGGCTTCAAAAGTCTTTTTTTTTTCTTTTTGAATTTTAAACCCTTAATGCACATTTTAAACAATTTTATTGAGATCCAGTTGACATAGTACATAGATCACTCATTTAAAATGTAGCATTTAATGATCGTTAGTATATTAAAAATTGTGTAATCATCCCCATAATCAATTTTATGTTTTTGTTGTGCCAAAAAGAGAAACTCCATATCCATTAAGTACTCACTCCCCATTTTTAATTCCAACTCCATAACGTCCCTAGTCCTTGCAACTACTACCTTACTTCTGTCTTTATTGTGGACATTTTGTATAAATGGAATCATACATTTTGTGACTCACTTCATTCACTTAGCATGCTTTCAAGGTTCATACATGTTACTGCATGTATAAATGCATCTACTTTTATTGCCAAATATCCCATTGAATGGATACATTTTATTTATCCTTCCATCATTTTATGGATATTTGGATTCTTTATACCTTTTTAAAAATTTATGTGTAGTGATGCTGTGTACATTCATGTACAAGTTTTTGTGTGAATGCATGTTTTCCTTTCTCTTGATTATGTGCCTGGGATTGAAGCTTTTGGATCATATGATAGCTCTATGAATAACTCTGGAGGAATAAGCAGACTGGTTTTCAAATCAGTTCCACCATTTTGTATTCCTACTATCAATGTATGAGTTTTCTACCTTCAACATTTGTAATTATCTGTCTTAATATCCACCATTCGGGTAGATGTGAAGAACCTCATGTTTCCTTGACAGTGAATGATGTTGAGCACCTTTTCCTGTGCTTATTGACCATTTGTGAATTTTCTCTGGAAAATACACCTATTCAGACCACTTGGTCATTTTTTATTTTGATTTATGTTTTTATTCAATAATAAAATAGTTCATTATATATTCTAATGATAATAGCTCATTATATGTTCTAGCCACAATTCATTTATGTGTGGCTTACAAAACATTTTTTGCTCCATGAGTGGTCTTTTTACTTTATTGGCCATGTCCTTTGTAGAACAAAATTTCAATTTTGATGGAGTGCATTTTATCTACTTTTGTCTTCTGTCCCTTATCTGGGAAGGTTTTTGACAATACGGTATCGCAATATACTGCTATAAAATTTTTTTCCAAGAGCTTTATAAATTTAGCTATTGCATGTACATATGATCCATTTTTAAGTGCGTGTGGTACAAAGAAGAGTTGTGCCAAACCACCTTCTTGTATGTTGGACATCATTTGTCGAAATAACCATTTTTTCCTCATTGAATTTTCTTGACACCCTTATTGAAAATCAAGTCACCATAAATGTAAGGGTTCCTGTTTGTACACTCACTTCTAGTTGATTCATCCATCTCTCTATGCCAGAACTATACTGACTTGATTATTGCAGCTTTGTGTTTAACTTTGAAATAAAAGTCTGAGTCCTCCAACTTTTTTTTTTAAGGTTAATTTGGCTATTTTGGGTTTCTAAAATTTCCATGTAAATTTTGAAATCAGCTTATCACTGTCTGCTAAACACAGAATTTGGATTTTAATAGAGATTGTGTTGAATTCATTGATTTTGCAAGTACTGCTCTCTTAACAATATAAAGAGAGTATTTGGATTCATGAGAGAGTCTTGGGATTCATGGGAATAGGATGTGTTTCTTTTATATAGTTTTTCATTTGCCAATATTTTGTAATTTTCAAGTATAAATTTTACACATGAATTATTAAATTTGTTTCTAAGTAGTTTGTTTGTGAAGCTATTGTAAATGTAGTCTTTAATTTTTAGATTATTGTAAGCATAAAAATAAAATTGATTTTGTATATTCATTGTATATTCTTCCACCTTGCTAAACTCACTTCTTTATTCTAATAGAATTAAAAAAAAATAGATTTCATAGAATTTTTATGCATAGGATCATTTCACCTGCAGATAGAGTTTGTTTCCCCTTTCTGATATAGGTGCCTTTTATCTCTTTGTACTGCTTACTTGCTCTTCTAGAGCCTCCAGTGCAAGGGTGAATGGAATGTATGAGAGAAAAATCATTGTCTTATTCCTGATTTTGGTGGGAAAGATCCAAGATTTCATGTTATGTATGAAGTTAACTATGAATTTTTCATAGATGTGCTTTAGTTGACTGAGAATTTTTTCCCTTATTTGAATTTTATTGAGTGTCTTTTTAAACCATAAGTCTATATTATTTTGTCAAATAATTTTTCTATATCTATTGAGATTCTAATGTGGTTTTTACTTTTACCAACTTTAACTATTGATATGGTGTATTATAGTACTTATTTTCAAATATTAAATGAATCTTGCATTCCTTGGATAAATCCTACCTGGTCATGATGTATAAGCCTTTTTATATGATCTTAGAGCCTGTTTGCTAGGGTTTGGTTGAAGATTTTTTTATTTACAGTCATAAAAGATACTGGTCTGTACTTCTTTTTATGTGTCTGGTTTTGGTATCACGTCGATATTAGACTCAGACTATGTTGTGAAATGTTCAGTTGTTTTTTCTATTTTTTAGGAGTTTGTGAAGAATTAGCATTAACGCTTCTGTAAAGAAGTGATAGAATTCACCAATGAAACCATTTGGTCATGGGATATTCTTTGTGGGGGGTTTTTAAGTTACTAATTCACTTTTATTACTTGGTATGTCTATTGATATTTTTCTCGTTTTTCTTAAATCAATTTTGATTGTATTTTTCTAATGATTTTCCCATTTAATCTACATTATCTAATTTCTCAGGTGTAATTTCCACAGGATTTTTATAAACATTTTATATGTGTGTAACACTGGAAGTGTTTACATATTTAGTCCTTTTTTTTTTTTTTTTCTCAGCACTGGGGATCTAACTCACAGCCTCGTGCCTGCCAGACAGTCACTTAAGCCACTGAACCAAACTCCCAGCCCTAGTTTTTTTGAGGCAGGGTCGTACTATGTAGCTCAGACCAGCCTTACACTTGCTTTGTAGCCTAAGCAGGCCTTGAACTCACAAGGCTCCACCTACCTCAGCCTCCCGAGTGCTGGGATTAAAGGCATGCGCCACCACACCCGGCTTACATATTTAGTTCTAACTGTAGTGATTTGAATCTCCTTTTTATTTTTCTTGGTCAATTTATCAAAAGTTTTTCAAAGATCTAACTTTTGTTTTGTTATTTTTTAAATTTTAGACTTTTCATTTTTTTAACTTTTGTTCCAGTCTTTATTATTAGTTTTACCTTTTACTAGGGTGTGCAGGTTAAGTTTTTGCTTCTTTTTCCAGTGTCCTAAAGTAGATTAGGAATTGAATTGAGATGTTTATTCCTTTTGATATAGATGCTTCAAGATATAGTCTTCCCTATAAGCATAAAAAACTGCATCATATAAACTTTTAATATGTTTTATTTTTATTTTCATTTCTTTCAAAGCATTTTCTTTTTTTAATTTTTATTTTAAAGAGAATAAAACCAAGCAAAGTAAAACAGAATAAATCCAATCAAAACAAACCAGTGTAAGTGATACAGGACTTCAAAAAAATAGGAAATTCACAAATGCCTCTTGTTGTCTTCAAAATAATTGCAGATACCTTCACATACAGTAAAAATGAAACAGAACATAAAAGAACAGAACCAATAAAAACAAAACAATGAATGCAATAAAGGACTTCAAAATAATACAGTAGTAAATCCAAAATGGCTACCATAATACATCTTGCTGTCTTTGAAATAATTGCCCATGCCACTGGTTATAACAAAATCAAACAAAACAAAACAGAATGAAACCCAACCCAACAACACAGTGAAAATGATACAGGACTTCAAAACAAAATAATAAGGATTTAACAATGGCTACCACTTTCAGAAGGCTATCCTCCATAGAGGCCACACTGCGTGCCATTATCCTCTGAACAGACAATCAGACTGCTGGTCCTAGACCTGCAAAGTCAGTGAAATACCAAACACCACAAGCATCAAATTGCATTTCACCTCAATACCTATCATTGCAACCTGTGTTTCTCTGGATCATCCACTCGCTAGTGGGGAGGGAATTAGCTCTTCTTGTTTGCCAGCCTGCACACCAGAAGGTGCTGGGGTCTAGTTGTGCCCCCAGTGGCCCATGCATGGCCCTGATTCACAGGGAGGGCTTATTTCTTGGTGACTTCTTATTCTCTTCCCCCTCAGTCCACGAATGGTACTGACTCACAGAAAAAGGTGGGCTCTGGCTGTCCCCTGTGATGGTCTGCTTAAAGTGTTTTCTAATTTCCTTCTTGATTCTTTCTATAATCCATTTGTTATTTAAAAATGTATTTTAAAGTTGTCATATATTTGTGAAGTTCTGAAACTTTCTTTTGTCACTAATTTCTAGTTTTGTTCTATTTTTATCAGAAATATATTTGTATAATTTCAGTTCTTTTAAGTATCTTTTTAGGCTTGCTTTATGACCTACCATATAGTCTATTCATGTACACTTGAGAAGAATATTATTGGGTAGAGCATTGTGTAGATGTCTGTTAAATCATGTTCATTTATAGCACATTTTAAATATTTGTTGAATAGATTTGTCAAGGTGTTTAATCACAAATTGTTAATTTTCTAATATTTGTGGAAGAATAAACTGCATGTTTGATTGTATTTTCTCTGTGAATTGACCTGTAACAAAACTTACTTAAAATTAAAGTTACATTAAAAAGAAACAAGAAAAAA
>RJWM01020852.1:0-36406 GCA_004363535.1 Dasyprocta punctata
CATCCTCCCAAGAGCCATGAAGGAGTTGGCGACTGGGGCCTATTGTTGACAGTGAGTGCCATGTGGAGCCCTGGGGAAGGGGCTGTGCCAGCTCCATTATGGTTATGGTCCTGGGCTTGGCATTCAGGCCCACTCCCCAGTGAGCTGGAGTGGCTGCGTGCCAGGGGAGCTGGGGAGGCAGCATTGTAGGGGGAAGGAGGGAGAGAGGGCAGAGGGAAGAGAGAGCCCTGGCTAGAGAGTGTGCTGCTTTGATTTTAAAGAAAGGATTAAAGGGTGCTGTACGAGGAAAAAAAGAGGAGAAAAAGAAGAACAGAATGATATAAATGGGAACAGGGAAGAACAAAAGAGAGACAGGAGAGGACAGGGTAGTAACCAGAAATAAATGGGTGCTGGACATCACACAGCGAAGGTGGCAAGCCTCAGAGTTATGGAGATAGTCCAGGGTTCAACAAAGGTTCTGAACTTGGCCTCTGAGCTGGAAGGCCAGGGTCCTCCACACGGTGACCCATGGTGACCAGAAGGTTGGAGGTGGGTGGTCAGGATAGAGGCTCTGGGGAGCTGGAATACTCCAGGGACAGTGGACACCAAGGACAAGGGGTCACGTGGAGAGGAACCTGATGGAGGAGGACCTTGGTGCCCAGAGCTAAATCCTGGCTCTGCCACTTGGGAAAATGACTTCAATTCCTTATGCCTCTGCTTCCTCTCATGGAAAACAAGGTAATGATTGTTCCTGTATCATGGACAATTTGTGCAGCTCCAGTGAGGCAGTGCAGAGAGCTCAAAACCAGGCCCAGTATCAGGTGAGCACTCAGTAAGGGTGAGGTGCTCTAAGAAAATTCTCTTAACAAATTTCCCACATCACTGAGGATGGAAAGTGGCCATCTAAAAGCCAGCTTAAAGATGGACACCGTGGCCTGAGTGTGGGGGGTCAGCAAGAGAGAAAGATCCTGGGACAGAGGGCACACTATGGGACCCAACCCAGCCTTGGACCTCCTTTCTCCATGAGTCCTTTGAAAGAAAAACAAACCCTTAACTTGCTTAAACTTCTACACCTGTAGATTTCTGTTTACTAATTCTAGTAGACACAGACTGAACAGTTAAGTAGATTTTAGACAAGCTAGAGAAATGTATACTGGTAAATTCAAAATGAGTGCCTTGTGGACGGTGTGTGTGCTGGAGACATGTTTGATAGCTAGGTCTCAGAGGTCCTGTGACCTGTCCTCTGGTCCACACTATCTATCTGTGAGTCCAAGTCAGTAGGCAATTCTATCATTATTGGCTTCTTTTTTTAATTTTAAAGAGTATATAACAGAATAAAAGCAATCAAAACAAATCAGTGTAAGAGATACAGGACTTCAAAACATTATGAAATCAACAGCAGTTACCATAATTAGTCTTTTGATGTTTTCAAAATGGCTGCAGATAACTTCAGACATAGTAAAAATCAAATAGAACAGAATAGAATAGAAACAATAAAAACAAAACAATGAATGTGATAAAGGACGTCAAAACAAGCCAATAGTAAATCCAAAATTGCTACCATAATATATCTTGCTATCCTTGAAGTAGCTTCTCCTGTCATGGGACTTAACATAATCAAACAAAACAAAAGAGAATAAAACCTAACCCAAAAAATCAGTGGAAACAATATGACCTCAAAACAAGACCATAGGGAATCAACAATGGCTGCAACCCTCAGAAGGAGATTCCCCCCTAGATGACATACTGCTTAGTGATATCCTCTGAACTTATGATCAGACCACTGGCCCTAGACCTGCAATGTTAGTGAAACACCAAAGCACCACAGGCATCCAATTGCATTTCACTCAATAGCTATCATCATAGCCTGTGTTTCTCCAGATAAGCCAGTCGCTTGAGCGGGGGCGACAGGAGTTGGTACTTCTTGTTTGTCAGCCCCTGCACCAGAAGGGGCTGGGGTCTGGCTGTTCCCAGTTCGGCCACTGCCCGCAAATAGTGCTGGTTCCCAGACTGGGCTTGTTTGGTGCTGTGGTCATTGTTCTCTCTAATCCCAGTCCGTGAATGGTGCTGACTCATGGGGAGAGGCTTGGGTCTAGTTGTTCCCAGTTTGCCAGAGAACCGCACATGGCGCTGGTTTCCAGACTGGGTTTGTTTGCTGCTGCAGCCTTTGTTCTCTCTAACCCTGGTCTCTCATTATTGTCTTCATCAAAGCAATGCGAACAAAGACCTTCTAGAAGCCAGCACAGGACACAAGGTCCTGAACATCAAAATCTGTTGTTTGGAAAGGAGGGAAGCCTCTACACCAATTAGCAGAACCAGGACTGTTTATCAGCCTATCATCATATGGATGGACACTGATGTTGCTCACCAGTATGGCTTGGTGCATGCTTCTGAGGACAACACAAGCTTTCTGGTCTACATAGGAGGTGACCCCAAAGAGCCTCAGGTGGCCACTGCTGGGTCAGGGTAAGCTGATGGAGGATATGGGTGACTCTCATCCCTAGACCTCCCCATGTTTCTTATGGGTCTGGGGGTCTCCATGGGTGGCACAGCTCTTGACCCTCAGTGCCATATGCCCCATCCTGCCAGTGAAGTCCAGGGTGAGATGGGGGTTCTGGCCTCCTCATGTTCTGGCTATTCCCCCTGGCTGTGTGATGGTGAATTTTAGGTGTCAACTCAAGAGAATTAAGGGAGAGACAGAAACCCAGGAAGGTATTGTTCCCAGGTATGTTTGTGAGGCTGGATCCTGAAGAGCTTGTCATTTGAAAAGTGGACTTGGTGGGAAGATCCACCTGAGGCAGAGTGGGTGGCGCCATTCAAAGGGTTGAAGGCCCAAACACAACAACAAAGTAGAGAGAAGGGGAACCCTTGATCACTCCTTTTCTTGGAGCTGAGACATATAGGAAACTTGCTCCAAGCCTCATCTTGGTCTGGAGGAGTTTATATTTGTAATTCCAGGGAAATTCCAATAAGTAATTCCAATCTACCAGTACAATCCACAGAGCAAATAAATAGGCAAACACATACCTGTAGTGGCATAGAGCCAAGGGGGTCTTAAGTCCATTTAGAAAAATGGCTAACTGGAACGATGACCACGACCCAGGACCAAACCCAGGTTTTATTAATTCATGAAGAGGGGAGTGGCTCAGGGATGAGTGATTCCAAGAATGGCAGGAAGTATGTGAGTGCTGTGAGCCAGGCTCCGTAGGAAGCATCACAGCACCTCTGCAACATGCAGAGAGAGGTGTGCAGAAAGAGTACTCTGCATAACACATGTTGAAGAAGTATGCTGTGTTTCTGGGTTGGTGCTTCAGCTTTGATGTCTGGCCTTCATGCCCTGAGATATCACGGGTTCTTTCTTGAGCTTCAGTCTCAGCTCAGTGTCACTTGGCCTAGCTCAGGCATACTATTTAGGAGCTATAGGTGGGACATCATGGACCAGTTGTATTAGTTTAAAGGCTACACATCATCACCTCAGCTAGACCCATTTGTGTTGCTTAAAGACAGTTGAGAGGATAAAGAAATATTCTAGCCAGTTCCGTACATATCAATACATGGTACTAGGGCCAGGTTTAGCCAAAATGGAGAGAAATGCTCTTCCTTCAAGGAAAGTCACCCCAGTAGTCCTCCACAGAGACATTCTTCTGCCCTTGGATTCAGAGCTCCAGGCCCTTTGGCCTTTGGACTTGGGGATGCACCAGCAGCCCCCAGGGTTCCCAGGCCTTCAGTCTTGGACTGGAAGGTCTAAAGCCAGCTTCCCTTGTTCTGGGGCCTTTGGACTTGAACTGAACCACACCATCAACTTCTCTGGTTACCTAGCTTGCAGATGGCCTGTCATGGGACTTCTCAGCCTCCATACTTGCATAAACCAATTCTCCTAATAAATCCCTCTCATATAACCAGTATATCCATATTTGTCCCTGTATCTATGTCTATTTCTATGTATCCTATTGGCCCTGTCTCTGGAGAACCCTGACCAACACAGGGTGGATGGGGCATCTCTCAAAGGAGATGGGGAGGGCCAAATTCTTCTGGGGAGCAGGACCAGGCTGCTTTCTTACTGCTCTCAAATCCCACCTCTTTAAAATGGACAGGAGAAAAAGGCCTAGGGCCGGAACAGACCCCAAGAGGCTGTGCACAGCAAGACTCTTGCCAGGGTACACCAAGGAGAAGCTACATGTGCCTATTGGAAGGAAGGACACCAGATCTGCTTGAGTCTACAGTTGACCCAATATAACTAGAAGCCTTGATCTATTTATCACAAGTTTGTATGCATCTCTCATGTTACCAAGCACTTTACTACATGTGGCTTTTCTTGCTGGCACTGAGAACTCCTGAGAACAGCTGAGATACGCACACCAGAGGGTCTTCAAAATAAACCTGCAACACGCACCAGAGTTGGCATAGACTTTGAATCTCTTTGACCCTTCCCAGGGAAATGGGTGGAGTGACTAGGAGAGAAAAATGAAAATCCGAATCCATGATGAAAGTAAGGGAGGAGGAATCCCAACAAACCTCAAAATACAAGTGAGGGAGGACAAGTCCCCATCCCCAGGAAGAGCTGCACAGCATGAGAGGAAGCAGGGGCAAGGCCTAAGAGCCACAGGCTGTGAGAACCAAAAACCCTGGGCCAAAGCTGGGAGTGACCCCAGCAAGCCCTGGATGGTGTCCAGGACACCCTGGGCCAGCCTAGATTTTGTCACTGTTGAAACCAACAACTGGGGGCTCATTTCAGGACAGCACTGCACATGGAGGAGAAAATACAAACACAGGCTTCAGACTGAGAAGGCCTGGGACCGTGGGGGCAAAGGAGAGGGTGTCTTAGAACTCTGTACTGTCAAATATGAAAGCCACTAGCCACAGATGGCCACTCACATTGAAGTTCATCAAGTTACTTTAACAACTGTGTTCTGTGGCTGCACTAGCCACATTCCAGTTGCTCGATGGTTCCCTGGCTAACAGCTTGCATTGTATGGCAACTGTATTAGACAGTGCGGCAAAGAACACCTCTATCATCACAGACTCCACTGGACAGTGCTGGTGACCCAAGTGCAGGAACAAGACGAGGTCTCTGAAAGTGAGGGGCCATCTTTTTTATCATTTCAAGAGAACAGTAAAACTGCAAGTTCTTAAGCAGAAAGTGAGAGAGACTTTGGGTCCATTTTCCCCACCCCACAATTAGGGACACATGACTTAGCCAAGATCCACCACAAGAAGGAAAAGAAACCTCAACTGTTATCAGACTTTATAGTAGCAATTTCTCATGCAAAACAAAAAAATTTAAATCAGCCATTAAAGCTGTTTCAGGAAAGAAAAAAATGAGTGAAAGATTTTATAACTACACAAACTGAGTTAAGTATAAAGACTGAAGACAAACTCCTAAACGTGTAAGAAATTCTCATGAAACCCTCCAAAGGAATCTACAAAAAAAATTAAGGTAACAATCAAAATGACTAGTACAACATCTACTGAGACCAGTTCAAAGTATATTAAGTACAAGCAGAGTATCCCTTACCTGAAATGCTTGGGACCAAAGGTTTTTCAGATTTCAAAATCTTTTCAGGTTTTAGAATATTGGCATTTATATAATGAGCTATCTTGGGGATGAGACTGAATCTAAATATGAAATTCATTTGTTTCATATGCATGTGATAATAGCCTGCTTCATGTACACCTTGAACATATAGCCAAAGGTAATCTTACATAGTATTTTTAGTGTGCTGTATTTGACTGTGTCAAAGGAAGTCCACAGGTATGGTGTTTTCCAATGGTGGAATTAAGTTGATTCAAAAATTTCTGGATTTTGGGGCATTTCAAACTAGGGGTTTTGGAATTCGAGATGCTCAGCCCATATATAAAAACATGCTTACTATATAAACATATTTTAGGTATATGTACATATATATAAATATCATGAAATTATCAAGATGGAGGAGAATATAGAGTATTTGAAAACTAAACCAAGCTTGCTCGTGATGGGTACTGATCAGAATAAAGGGTGTTGCAAGGCAAAGAGTAGCAGGCGACCTTGAATGAATAGCTTTTCCTCCTAGAGTCTCAATTATCCCAGCTGGAAAAGGGATCCTATCGATCATGAAAATGTGGTCTGTACTCTGTGAATATCAAGTTTTATTATGCCAAAACCTAGAAAGAATTTAGGCTTACCTCCCCTTAGAGCTGAGGAGACAAGGAGTTGTAGCTGAAGTGTGAGCTGGAAAGGTGAGGGAGGCCCCGAGCCACTGGAGCCTGCATTGCTTCTCAGGAAGAGGGGATCCCTGGATGTGCCTGGGCCTGGGCTGTGAAGAAGTCGCCAACCAGGCTGTGCCCAAAACACACCAGGCAGGGTGGTAGGAGAGTGAACCTCTTGGGGACCTTGAGGGAGGTGTGCTGCTCTAGAAGGACAAGCAACAAAGTGAGCTGGGGGCAACCTGGGGGAGAAGAAAAAGGCAAAGGCCCATTGATGGGCATCACATCAGAGGCTGGAAGGGAAAGATTAAGCAGGGTGGTGGTCATTTGTGGAGGTCTCTACATAACAGCCATAGGGTTAAGTAGCCCCCACAGGGCCAGAGGAGCCAAACCCCACTTTCTAGAGTTCTCAAAGAACCATCTTAGCCAGGTGTGGACATCAATAATTCCAGCCCTCTGGGCAGGTGAGGCTGAGGAGGATCACAAGTTCAAGCACAGTCGGAGCACCTTAGTGGCTTAATGAGACCCTGCCTTGAAATTTAAAAAGGCTGGAGATGTAGCTCAGTGAGAAGGCCCTGGGTTCATCCCCCAGGACTGGAAGAAAGAAAAGAAAAAGAATGAAGAGGGAGAAAGAGAGAAGGAGGGAGGGAGGAAGGAAAGAAAGAAAAACAGAGAAAAAGAAAGAAAGGAAAAAGGAATGAAATGAAGGGAAAAAAAAGAGCCACTCTTCTTGTTCCTTCCCCAGCAGGAGGGGACATGTGACCCTTTGGGCACCAGCTGAGTCACTTTGACCAAGGCACACTTGAGACCTTGGTAGAAGGTGAGAAGCTGGGTTTGCACCCTCAGGAGCCCAGGTACTGTGGGAGCCCCCAGTGCTGAGCTGGTCTGTGACACCTGGACCATCACTGTGGCTGTGTCCCTGATTCCCTCTCCAAGGAACTCTGCTCTCCATTTGTCAATTTTAAGTGATAATTTCTATTCAATCTGATACATATTATAAGAATATAAACAAATGCCTCTCCCCCTATCAGCGCCATAATCACCTACTTTTATAGCTATCATTTATTACGGGACGACAGATGGCCAGTTTGCAGAATTCCAAAGAGGCTACACGCCAGCCAGTCACCTGGGAACACGGGTGCATTTACATTTCTCTAAAACAGATGGGTGGGGGGAGGCAGATTCCTGTCAAAACTTTGGTGCTTTCCAAAACGTGTTTCTTTTGCCTTTCCCACTGTCCCTCTGCCTTTCTCACAGATGGTACTTTGCCCTTCTCGCCCATACCAAATCCCCTCATGTCTTCCCATTTATTTGTTTCCCATCAGTGGCAACTGAAACCACCAATATGGCGGCCTCCATGGATGGCTACTGTTGGGCTCTTGGCAGGCCCCCTTCAGGGCTCAGTGCTACCTTCCAGCTTTACTTTCTGTCTTATCACTGAGGTAGAGGCCAGAGGAGGTATGATCTGAGTCATTTCACAGAGGACAGATTCTGGAGTTTACTTTTCCCACAAAACTCTAGAGCAGTGGTCCTCAGCCCTGGGAACATATGAAGTCAACTGAGGAGATTTTTAAGAAACTTTAACGCCAGACCCCCACCCAGATGGTTAAAACAGAATGCTTGACAAGGTGTTCATCTGCAGTTGGGATCCCACTGCAGCAGAAACAGAGAAAAAAGGTAGTAAGAAGGCAAAAACTGAAGAAGCAATAGAGATGAGGGACTACTGTGTGCCAAGCATGGTAAGGGTTACAAAGTTAGAATTCTGTGATACAAGATCTTTGCTTTGGTCCCAGGAAACAGTGAGTATAGAGAAACTGAGTTCAGGGTGGGATGGGAGACAGCCCACTGATGGGGAGCCTCAGGGACATTTCTCTACAAGATGATGACATCTTGAGTAAAGGAAGTAGAGGAAATAAGAGAATACCTGTGTGACCCCAAAGTAAGGAATGATTTCCCTAGACGCAAGGAGAGGGAGCCATAAAGCAAATGATTGATGTATTTGCCTACTCTGCAATCAAGATCTTTTGTTCACCAGTGAGAATGAAAGGAAAGCCACAAACAAGGAAATACTTATAACATGGGTAACTAATGATGGTGAATTAATATGAAGAAAATAGAAAGAAGACATACAAATTAATAGGAAAAAACACAGCCCAGTTAACACATGGGCAAAGTCATGGAAAGGAAACAAACACAGAGGAACAAGAAAAGACCCATAAACATAAAGGAGAAGAAAACCTTAATAGTAATTAGTGAAATGCAAACTAAACCATAAGAAGATATCATTTCATACCCACTTACCTGATAAAAGTTGAAGCGATACTTCCCCAAGTGTGTTGACAATATAGATGCTGTGGGTGTGTAAACTGGTACAACCACAGTGGAAAAGCCATTTTGTGGTACCTCTTAGGGCACACTCTACCACCCAACACTTTTAATCTCAGTACATACAGGGAAAAAGTGCACATATGTGCCCACAGACCCACAGAATAAGACTCTTCATAGTAACATTGTTCGTAACAGCAGAATACTGGAAACAGCACAAATATTCATTGACAGCAACATGGATAAATAAATATTGGTAAAATCATACAACAAAATCCATACAATTGTAAAACCACACAATAGCCACAAGCATCAACATGGATAAAACTCAACACAGTGTTGAGTGAGAACAGCAAATTACAGGAGAATACATTAAATAGATTTCGGGCACAAAAGATTCAAAACCAGACACAACTAAGAAAAATATTATTCAGGGAGGCATTCAGAAGTGGTAATGCCGTGAAGTCAAGGAACAAGTAACACAAACTTTCATAAGGAATGGGTGGTCGGATGGCTGTAGGAATGTCACACATATGTCAAAGACATTTCTTAAACGGAGTAGTGGGTTCATTTCTTTATTATTTTCTAAATAATTATATGTATGATATATTTCATAATAAAAAATATTTAAACAATAACAAGAGAAATGTTACATGAAAAGGCTCATATTATAAATAGTACTCTTTATCCCAAAGTTTAGACAAGAAAACAGCCCAGTTTGGCCCCTTTTTCTTCCATAAGAGTCATGAATCCTTCCTTAGCTCATTGAAAGAGCTTGGTGGACTGGTATCTAATAGAGTGGATACTGTAGACAATTCCAGCTAGAGGAAGGGTTCTAGGGTTTGAAAGAGTCCACGCCATGCAGATCCTCCTAGACCCCAGAGGGTCAATAAGAACCTGTCTTCCAACCATCCTGGTGTAGGTGCCCTGGGAGAATCAATGCCCAGAGCCTACCCTGAGCATGTAGCCAGCTAACGATGAGGCAGGACAAATGACCTATCAAGACAACCATTAAAGTAAACATCAAGGAGTGACAAATGTGTGGCATTCCACTTGGGTGGGAGTGTGGAGGGGTTGCATATGTTGATAGCCTGGAAGCTGGGATGTTAACTATGGGGACTACATACAATATTCTTATTTATTGGGTTCTATTATGGTTTGTATCTAGATGTCTGCCAAGAGCCTCATATGGTCATAGCCTTGGCTTTGGGGAGGATGATTGGATTACAAGTGTGATGTTAGGGTGTGGGGCCTGTTCTGAAGAGTTGGGTCACTCTTGGCGTGACCTGGAAGGGCATATCCCACCCCCAAACCCAGCTTGTCCCTTTGTTCTCTGTTGCCAGCTGCCATAATGTGAATGGCTTTTCTTGTGCCCTTTCCCTCCACCTTGCCTTCTGTCCTGGAGCCACAACCATGCACTGTTCTCTGAGCCAAAAGAAACCTCTTCTCCTTTGAACTGTGGGTGGTAGGTATTACGTCAAAGTGATGAGGAAAATGACAAAGATAGGGTCTGGCTTCAGATCTCTCACTCTATTTCCTCTCTATTCTAGCTGGAAACTCCTGACCAGTTCTAGAGAGTCATTAGAAAATGAAACCATATTTTAATCATCATTTGATAGTTGAAAAAGCGGAGGCACAAATTGAGTGACTTCTTATCATCACATGACTAGTTAGCGACAGAGGAAAATTTTCCCACAAAAACCCTCTCTGCTTCCTGAGTCACCTGGCAGGCAGGTGTAGTGATGTCTGGTACAAGGTCACCTCCTGGTGGCAGCTCTTAAGAGGATGGAAGGGAACCAGCCCCAGTTCTAGCCCCTGCTCTGAAGCAGGAGAGCACCCTGGCCTCTGGGTCCATCTACACCTGTTTCCCATGATGCCTTCCACTTTTGACAAGAGTGATTTTAAGAGGGGTGAATAAAGCAGAAGATCTATGGTTCCCATCTCTTTGAACCCCCAGTAGCCAACCCACTGCGGGACCAGACTCCAGGCCATACCCAGAGATGGATGGTTAAGTGAGGACACGATCGCTCTGAGTGTCACTCCAGTCTTGAGGTGCAGGCGGAAAAGTGCATGACTTTGGGCAAAGCGGGATTCTCTGAGTTGTTTTTCCTCCAATTTTTCTGTTCTCTTTTATAAAAACACCCATTCTCATCCTCTAGCCCTGTCTCTCTTACCTCTTCCTGCCTACCTCAGGTGAGTTTCACTCCAGCCTCTCAGCCCTGACCTTGGGAAATGATAATCATGCATCATTATATGGATAAAATGAGGGGTAGAAGCCATGGGCAGAAGGCAGAGATCTGGATTCCAATGCCTTCCAGGGTGCTGACAGGTTGTGTGACCCTGAATAAGTTACACATATGATGTCTGGCTTGAGTAGGTACAATATGCTGGTGGTAAGTAAACCATCTTCCCTAGTGAGTGAGAAGAAGAATCATGTACCAGATGTCCTCTTCTTGCCAAGGGTTATCCAAGTCTCCAAACACTGGTTGATGTCAGTGACAATCCTCACAAATAAGAGTGAGGCCTAAGGAGGAATTTTTTCTAGTGCTGTTTAGACACAAGACCAAATCTCTAACTGTGAAATGTGCAGCCTCAGCAAAAGGATGGCACCAGCATTTGAAGGGGCAAGAACCTTTCACTGAGGCTCCATTAATACTATCTAGCAGCCTTGGCCAGGAGATGCAAAACTGGGTGGAATGATAATGGTTAGCCCTTCAGAAGCATTTGCTCACACCAGTCTCCATTCTAAATCAAGGATCCACAAACTACAGCCTGCGGGCAAACACAGTCCTCTACCTGCTGGTGTGACTCATGTTTGACTGGACAGGTTTTCTGTGGAGGCTTTCCTACTACCTTGGCAGAGCTGAGTAGCTGCAACAGAGACTATCTGACTGGAAAAGTCTAAATAATTCACTATCTAGTTCTTCCCAGAAAAAGTTTGCTGACTCCTGTTCTAAGTACTTGGCCCTCTTCATTTCCCTTAACCTACATCACTCCTAAAAGTAGGTAATATTTCTATCCCCATTTAACAAATGAAAGAATTGAGGTCATGGAGGTAAAGACAACTAGCAACTCAAAATATCAATGCTGCCAATGCCACAGCAAAACCTAGAATCCCATCAACCTTGCCAGGTTGGGATTCTTGCCCTGATAGTGTTGCAAAATTTAGCAAATAGAAAAAAATGACATCCCAACTAAATTTCAATTTCAGATAAGCAACAAATAGTGTCTAGGATATTCTCATGTGATATTCCAGACATGCATATACTAAAAGAACTATTCTTTGTCTACCTAACATTCAAATTTAACTAGAAACCCTGTATTTTAATTGACAACCTTCCTGAGGACCCAAAGAAGAAGGAGGACTCAGCAAGGAAAGAAGTCACAGGAGACATCAGCAGAAGTCAGTGACCCTGGGTCTCTTCCCACTGCCTGATCCCCTTTTGGAGGCTGAAGATGGGTCCTCTAATGTATCGTGAGGCCTTCATCCCACCATAAGTCTCAGGGATCTCAGGACCCTAAGGTGGTAAGATATTTAGACTTAAGCATCCAGGAGCAGGGAGAGGGCCTTGGGAGCTGTACCAATTGGTGCTCTCCAGTCCAAGGCCAAGTGTCCATCTTTTCCCTTAATGACCTCTGACGTCCTTCTCTCCCCCTTGTTTCTTGAAATTGCACAGAGTTTAGTAGGAATAAAAATATGGCAAACCAGAGCGACAGTGATCCAGGCCAGAGGGCTGGGGGCAGGGGGTTGAGGAGAGAGAGAGCAGCATGAGAGTTGGGGGATGGGAGAGGGCCGTCTAATTTTTAATAGACTGAGACATAAATGCAACATGATTCACTTTGAACAGGCCACCTGGATTAGATGGAAGTTAATTAAAACAATCCCTCATTTCTCAGCGTTTAAAACTTCTTAAGTCTCACTTGGGGAAGGGTGCGGCAGGACTTTTTATTACTCTTAGATGGTGTTCAGAAGGCCCATAAATACATCTCCTCTTCCTGTGATCCCATTAATCTTGCCGCCTCTCCTGCTCCTCTCTGCCAACAATCAGATCCCAGTAAACAACCTCAAGTGAAATTTGCAACTGTCAGATAAACATTAAAAATGCTTCTCTTGTCCTTTCCCATTGATAGTCCCATTAATATTGTAATGGAACAAAAAGTTATGAAAATGAATGCATGCTGGTTTTGGAAATGAATGATGCCGACCGCTGCTGGGCTACAGACACACATGCATATGGATGGGCTCAGAGATATGGGGATGCTGCCCACATCCACAGGAGGCTGTGTGCCCATGGGACTGGCTATGCACAGACCAGGGACCAAGGACACCATGCACAAAGCTGGGGTCACATGAGCACACCCATGTCAAGGCAGGCAGGACTGACACATGAAATAAAAGAATTCCCCCAGAAAGGATCACTGAGACACCCTTATCCCCAGCCTTATGCAGAGTAAAATAATACCCCCTTTTCTGTTTTATCATGGCTTCTCTTCTTGCTTATCTTCTGGCAGTCAGTGGCTGGTTCCCTCTAGAGATAGCAAGATACCCCAAGTGATAACGCTCTCTTGACATTTCCTCCTCATTTATTTTCCATGCAGGGACCTTTTTAATACACATGCATGCTTTTGTGTGTGTGTTTATCTTTCTGACGAATGAGGTCTTAAAAGTGAAACGTATAATGCATGGGAACTTTATAGTACAAACTTCCTAAGGAGTGTGTTAGGGCAGGCAGTCACAAGGGGAGCAGGAAATGAGTACAGGTTTTATGCATATTTAAGTTTGCTAGGTAAGAAGATCTTGAAACAAAGAAAAAGCTTTTGATCCTTTAGCCCTTCACTCTTTAAATGGGTTTGCAATCAGGCCTTGTCCTGGGCTCACAGTGGACAAGGCCCACTTTTGGTTGGGGTTGTGCAACCCAGTCCCTGGCCCAGTGCTGGGCACAAGGAGGCTCAAAGGCTGTGAGGTGGAAAGAGAGGATTAGGGGAGGGAAGGGAAGGGAAGGGAAGAAATGGGAAGGGAAGGGAAGGGAAGGGAAGGGAAGGGAAGGGAAGGGAAGGGAAGGGAAGGGAAGGGAAGGGAAGGGAGAAACATCTACTTTGCCTCTCCTCTGTGGGGCATATTGGCTCCACCTGCGAGGTAAGGCCAGGAAGGCTGACACTACCTCTGGGAAGATCAGCCCGGAAGGTGGAGCTGGTGGGGCTGTAGGGAGGACATCATGTTGTCCTCTGGGGGAGCACTGGGCACATCACAGAGGACTCACTAATTTGGGTGTTCATGCTCCTTCTCACACTATTTTTTGGTCATAGTGGCAGCTGTCATATCAATGTGTCCCCTTGAAAACTGGGCAAGTACCACTGAGAACAAAATCCTCACAGACCTAGCCTAACACTGTCCCAGTTAACTCTGGCCCACCACATTTCAGCCTACTTCATTGTATTCCTTTCAGGCCACCTGGGGAACCTCTATGACCTTTGAACGCCCTACCTCTTTCTCTGCCCAAGCCCTCATGCACCTGTCCAGGTTCCAAGCACTGCCATAGCAGAGCCCAGATTACAGAACAAGTCAGTAACTATTTGCTAACCGATGGGCAAGGTCACCATTTAAAGAATTATGTGTACTCCCTGGCCTAACTTACCTATCCAGCATCATTTCAATCTGAGGAAGTGTGTTGCATATTGTCTTACTTACTTTTCTCTCATTGCTGAGACAAAATACCCAATACTCACGGTTAAGGGAGCAAAGATATTTTGGCTCACAGTTTATAGAAGTTTCAGTTCATAACTAGGCAGCTCCAAGACAGGGTTGAGTGGAAGACAGGCATAGCAGAGGAGAACAAATTCATGGTGGGCAGTATGTAGCAAAAGCAACCAAGGGATGACCACAGCTCTTTCTACCCCTTATATCGTAGCCACATTACTTAAGGCTGATAGCATTCACACCCTTAATCCTAGTGTATTTGTTCCTAGCATTGCACCATGAATCAATACCCAGCATCACACACTCTAAATCCAGCCACCTCTGAAAAAGCCCCACCTATGACAACATGAGACTTTGCCAGGGTGGGGGTGGGGACAGACATCTAGACACAAATAACATTCTGACCCTGGCCTCCCAGAAACTCATATGCATTCCTTTATGCAAAAGGCATTTAGTCCATCTCTAAGAGTTGTTAAAGTCCTAACAGCTTGAGCATTGTTGAAAAGTCTAAATCCCAAGTCTCCTCTGAGATTTAAGGCAACTTCTTAGTTGTGAGCCACTGTACAAATGAATTGAAGAAAGTTAAGCACTTCCAGCACACAATGGCACAAGATAAACATTTCCATTTCAAAAGGTACAAATAGGGGTATACAAAGGAATTGGAGTTCAAAATCCAGCAGGGCAAACATTAAGTCCTGTAATTTCATGTGCAGCATCTGAGGCAATCTGTAGCAAGAAGTGACTTCCAACCTCTTGAGTGGCTCTACCCCTACAGTACTTCTAGTACTTGTAGCTCCCACAGCTTCTCTTTTGGGCTGACTCTGCTCCCTCCTTGGAGTTTTCCTCACATGATCCACTTTTCTGGCTTCTCCAACCCTCTGGGGTCTCCACTGCACCTTCACCTTTATACTCACAGCTTTACACAGTGCCCTGTTATGGGTACACTCTCTGGTACACTCTCCCAGGCCTTTTTCTGAAATCTAGATGGAAATCTTCTTCACCCCACAACTCTTGCATTCTTCATGTACCTAAAACCAGCACTAAATGAATGATACCAGGCTCTGCTGCCAGCTGAAGCAGTACCTAGGCTTCCTTCTCTCTTGGCTATATCACTCAAATGTCTATGAACCAGATCCTGAGAAATAGCTTCTCTAGGCCACTACCATTTTGGAATATGGTACTCTGGGGGCTTCTTTGCAAAGTAAAGTATTTCACTTCTGCAACTCTGAGGCTGCAAAGAGTCCTGCTGGTTCTTGAGAAGCACTCAGGCCATGTTTTCTGCTGTCTTCTACTGAAATACTTGACTTTTTCTTACCAGTGTTTTCAGCTATCAATTTCTCTGTTCCATCTTTGCAGGCTGCAACTTTACTGGAGCTTCCTTGATGGCCAAACTCACAATGTTTTGAATCATTCTTTTGGGCTCTTTACTCTCAATCCTCAACACAAATCTGGCTAAGAGCCCCCAACAGCAGCCACAGCACCACCTCAGCATTAGACTGCCTTGAAATTTCTTCCACAAGATGAATTAGTCCACTGTCCTTAATCTCATTCTCAGGTAAAGTCTCTGGATGAGATCAAAATGCAGACAAAATTTCTGCCAAGGCATAACACACACTGTCTGGAGTCCAACAGCCAATGCAATCCTTTCCAGCAAAAACCTTCTGAGCCTGGTCTTTACCAGCAGAATTTCTATCAACTTTCTGGTCTTTTGAGCTCTGACCAGAATCTTCCATCAATTACAGCCTAAGGTACTCCAACTTTACTTTTTCAGGTGGCATTCCCAAACCTTTCCTACTTCTTCCCTCAAGCCATCTCCAAAGGCTTCTAAACCACGTGGTCAGGTATAGTCACATAAACTACCCCACTTCTGGTGTCAAATTCCATTTTAATTACTTTTCTTTTATTGCTGAGACAAAATACCTGATACCCAAAGTTAAAGAGGGAAAGGTTTATTTAGCTTACAGTTTATAGAGGTTTCAGTCCATAATCAACTGGCTCCAAGGCTGGGTGACATAGCAGACAGGCATAGCAAGGGAGAAACAGTTCATGACATGCAGAAAGTAGCAAAAGCAAGCAAGGAACAACCATAGCTTTTTCTATCCCTTATGACTTATCCATATATACATATATAAAGAGAGAGACATATAGATGCATAGATATAAAAAGAATCAGAATAACATTAAGTTCTTGCCTGGAGAAGACATGAATGAGAGTTGAAGAAGGAAAGACATAATCCTGGAAGAGGTGGTTGGAATGCCAGCTTGTCTGTAGGGTGCATAATATGGTTGTGTGGACAGCAAGCTTTACCATGGCCTTTGAGTTGTGGAGGCATCGACACTACAGTGACCATCAACAAAATTCAGTGCATTCCAAAGGGGCAGGGAACAGAATTCAGGTAGAATTCTAGTGAAACCCAGTCACCAGTAACCTCAGGTAACTGGATGTCCTAGCCTACTAAGAGATAGCACGATCCTCAAGTCCAGGAAAATTCACAATTATGAATATGTTTGGGGACTGCATGACCAGTGCGGACTCCAAGAAAAGAAAGAGATGGGTTTCTCGAGAACCTGCCCTGCTGGGTCAGAGTGGCTCCAACCAGAAGACAACTAGTCTGTCTTCTGGGGGACTGTGCAACCAGTGCAGACTCCAGGAAGAGAAACATGTACCTCCCATATGCCTACTGGCATGCGGGCTAAGAATCAAGGACATCCCCCCACACACCCTCCCCACCTCATAAGCAACCTGCTGGTTTGGAGGTCTGGCTAAACTGATAGCAGCTAAGGTACATAAAGCAACTGAATACTGGCATTGTTTCATTGATTTTGCAGGCCTGGGACCGGCAGCCTGAGCATCTCTTTGGAAGATGACAGTAGGCAATGTAGCAAATATGGGGGATTCTCTTCTGTCTTGTCTTCAAGTCCCAATATTGTTCTCATTGTTTTGCTTTATTCTGATTAATTTTTTTTGCTTTATTTTATATTCTGTTTTTATTGGTTTTATTGTGTTTTTTTCTTGGTTTAATTTTACTATACCTGTTGAAATGGTTTACTATTCCAAAAATAACAAGATATACTATAGTAGCTATTGTTTTCATAGTATCTTTCTTTAAAGTTCTGTACCAGTTCTACTGCTTTGTTTTGATTGACTTTGTTCTGTTATGTTTTATTGAATTTTACTATCTTTAAAATATAATAATAAAAAAGAACAAATAGGTTTAAGGGAATCAAAACTGTGTTTAAATATATTTTCATAAAGAATTCATAAAATTTTATATTGTATATACCTGAAAAGTTTAAGAGATTTTGTCCTAAGGGTAACATCTTTTCAACTCCAATTTAAATTTAAAATTTTTAATTTAAAATTTGGAATTTTACCTTGTACAATGTTGGAACATTTAAGAGAACTCTATGCTCATGTTTTCTATTTAATTTCATAGATTTTTGAGTGTTCTTTGAGTACTTGGGAATGTTTTATTTTTTAAGTCAAGATATTGAAATACAGCAGTAAAGAAAAAATGAAATATATTACATTTATAAATGCAGTTTAAAATGCTAGAAACAGGGCTGGACCTAAAAACTGGGACAAAATAGAATATTCAAAGTCCCCTTACAATGATTACTAAAATGAGAGTAGCAAGGTGTGTTCATTAACATCTCCTTCTTCTAGAGCTGGGGTGGTCCTGAGTGGATTTCCAGAGAAAAAACCAAGAGCCTGAATGTGAGAGTGGAGGACATTTGCAGGGAAGGTGAATGACACTAATCAGTGAAATCATCCTCCTGTCTCTCTTGTGCTCATCCTTTATAAGATCTGATTCATAGCGTCTAGGTAACTCTTGTTATCCTTCCCCCATGTAAACCTCCAACTCCTCACATATGAATGAAAAGATGAAGATGTGCATGGAGACTGGAAGGGGCTTACAAAATGCCCCCAGGACTGGCAGGGCTCATGCCTCAGAATACAGACTTTGTCCATGATTTCCACTATCAAGGCAAAAAGACCAAGATTCTGGGAATATGTGGTGAGCTTCCAAGACCAACTGAGCAAATGACTTCATATTCATAACTCTGTACTGTATAGTGGTACCTTGGTTCACAAATTTAATTCTTTCCATGAGTCTGGTCACAAACTGAATCAAATTTCCTCATAAGGTCAACATTGAACCTAACAACAGAATTTGATTCACACACACACACACACACACACATACGCAGAGGGGGGAGGGGGAGAGAGAGTGAAAATAAATTACTGGAGCCCAGAGAAAGGAAATTCTCTCCACTTAAGCATATTAGGGATGGAGGTATCATGGTATACCTAGGTAGTTCTAACAAAGTGGGAATTAGGGGCACCATGACTGGCTGGCTGACCCTGGCCTGTGTCAGTTTCTATTCTAATACTTCACATATGATAATCTACTTAACCCTTACAACAACCTTTTGTATTTTATTTTCTGGACTTCATGGACAAGTAAACCTTGTGGTAGAGTGATTTAAGGAATTGCCCAGGTGACGATGCATATAACTGCCAGAAAAACATAGCTCCAGGATCCATACATTCATCAGAGCTAGAGATTGCTTTAACTCCTCTTTAGTGTTAAAATAAAGGAGCAAAGAGGCTAAGAGTGTTGTCCAGGCTGCACATCTGTCAAATGAAAAGGGTGGCACTTTAACCCAAGTCCCCTCATGCCAAACTCCTGGCAGCAATATAAACCCAGCAGTTTTGAGTTCTTCTGGGAGGACCAACCATCAAGACTCTTTATTTCCACTCATTCTTGATTTGCAAATCACCCTGATGCATCAAAAACTCACATTTTGCCACTAAAGTTCAGCTGGGACTGATTTTAAGAATCCATAGTGATTAAGAAGAACCGTATTTCTATTTAGTGCACTGGTTTTCAACAGTGGCTACAGTTATAATCACCTGGGGTGCTTTATAAAATATTTATGGCAAGACTCCATGTCAGACCAATAAATCAGAATATCTGGGGGACAATGGTATTCTATAAAAGCCATCCAGATGAACAATACATAGTCAAGACTGAGAACCACTGATTTAGCCAATCCCATTCACCCAGAAAACTGAGAAGATACTCTAAAACACTTCTTCACTTTCTCCATTACACAAACTCTGCCCTAGGAGGGCTCTAGAAATCTCATCTTGCTTATTCTGTCTTTGTTCTCTTCTCTTACCCAGGCCCATCCCATCATCACCCACAAGAGCTCTTGAGTCTTCCTGGAGAGGACTCTCGTAGAAGGAGATGGATTTGCCTCTCAGTCTTCAGGGTGAAGTAACTACTTTCTGTTGCTGACACTGTCAGGTGAGAGTGAACAGGCATGGTGAGTTGCAGGAATAGAAAACACCATCCTGCTACAATTGCAAACTGCAAAGTTTCCTTGAGGAAAAGCAGAAAGCAACACAAAAAATCACAAGCACACCCAGGGCTGAAGGACCCTCCTCTTGGTTCAGATTTCTACCTATTACACCAGACTACAACACCCACCAGCTCCTTTCCTCTGCCCCACCCTCCCACTTGCTCTTCACCATGTGATGACGCTGGTTTTCCCCAGCCATGAGGACATTCCTTCACTATCCACAAAAGGCTATTTATTACATAAGCAGAAACTTTAGAACACAGTCATCTTTAAGATAAAGCAGCAAAGGTTGGGGATATAGCTCAGTGGCACAGTGCTTGCCTGTCAGGTGTGAGGTTGTGAGTTCGATTCCCGGTACTTAAAAAAAAAAAAAGGTAAAGCAGAAAGTGCTATTGTTTGGATGTCATTTGCCCCCCAAGTGTTGATGTGCTGGAGGTTTCATCCTCAGTTTTGGTCATGGAAACTTTGAGAAGTGGAGCATAGGTCTTTGGGGACACTGCCTTCAGAAGGGACTAATATAACTCTTGGAGGACACCGGTTAGTTTCCCTAAGAAGAGTTGCTACAAAAGAACAAGATCAGCCCCTCCCACTCTGCGACATCCTGTCTCTCCATGTGATTTTCCCTTTTGACTTGGACCCCTGTAACAGCAGCTGCTCATTGGCAGGTTGTCGTTCACAGAGCTACTTCTCCTCCCTTTGCTCAGTATACCAGTCTAAAAGAAGCTGCTCCTAGGTGACTAAGATGTTAACTGTGAAAAAAAAAAATGTTAACTGTAAATAATCCTTAGATTTACAGAATCCAGAACATCTTGTGACTTCAGATTATATCAGAATGTGTAAGATGATGCTTAACTGGCAGAACAATAATGTGTTTGTCTGAAGAAATACAGGAGCTGGCCCCAGGAGGTTGAGGTCGATTGCAATGTTCCAGCCAAAAGAGAGAATAAAACATAGGCCCAGGATGACAAAGACCCTGCTCAGCATGTAGACTTCTTGCCCACTGGCTTACTGCACCTCTTTCCCATCCCTATTAAAAGCTCACCTTCAGGGTCAGGAGTTTGGCTCAGCGGCTTACGCACCTGTCAGGCAGGCACGAGATTGTGAGTTCAATCCCCGGTGCTGAAAAAAAAAAAAAAAAAAAAAAACCCTCAACTTGTATCTGAGTTCCTCAATGTGATGTTTTTTGGGGAGAACAATAGCCCTCCCCATCTTCTCAGGGTGCTGGTCCTTGAGCAAATCTGATTTCCTTCCCACCAACTCTCATTTCCTGAGTACTGGCTTTTGAGCAATGAGCAGGCAGACTTGGGCCTGGCAACATACCCACCATAATACTATCACCATGATATAAATAGCCAAGTGGACCCTCACCAGAGGCCAAGTCAATGGGGCAGTTCAATCTTGGACATTCATATTCCAAAACTGTAAGCTAAACAAATTTACTGTCTTTATACATTATCCAGTCTCAGGTATTTTGTTATAGCAATGGAACAGGTCTAATATGGCAAGCACACATCACAAGGTTGGGGATGTTTCAGAGATTTATAGAAACAACTCAATAAGTATTTTCTGAGTCTTTATTTGGGATCAAATAATACAATAGAAGAAAGGGGCTAGACCTATATTCCAGTACACTTTCTGTGCAGCAGTAACTCTCAAACACTGCCTTGGGAGCTGCCAGAGACCTATGAGATTCTTCCATATACACCAGCTCCTATGAAAAGACAGTAATTAAAATGAAAATTCCTGTTTCTGGCATGGATGATAAAGGAAAAAACAGTTTTTCTAAACTGTCAATACTTTAGACACCTAGATGTGTTTCTTCATACCAAACAATTTGTCAAGTGAATATCCTACAGTTTAACAAAATTCTGACGTTAACCACCCAGAGTTAGAACAGATCTCACAGTTTGAGAGCTTGAGCCCATGAGCCTACTCCCGCTTCACATGCTGATTGCAAGTAGTGGATGCTCAGTGTACCAACACTTCTGTCTAATGTGGCTGCAACCCATGGGTTCCCATGACCCCCTTCTTATGTTCAGCAATTTACTAAACCAGCTCATAGAACTCAGGGAAATGCTATGCTTAATACCAGATCATTATAAAAGGTACAACTCAGGAGTAGCTAAACGGAAGAGATGCACAGGGCTGGCTATGAGGAGGGGGCACAGAATTTCTGTGCCCTCTCCTAACATACCACCCAACATCTCAAAGCATTCACTGGCATGCACTCTCTGAACATTATTGTTCGGGGGAGCCACCAATGATCCATTGGAGCACTGGATTCTGAAGCCCCTCACAAGGGTTTCAAAGAAAAACTGTAGGAAGTCCTAGTGTTGTCTGGAGTGCAGCAGGGGAAGGGTCTGACATCCCACACCAGACTGTGGCTTCTCATAGGTGATGGAGAACTCAGAGAGCCACTGAGACCCTACTGAGAATTAGTTCACAGGCCATGAAAGTTCATTTCCACCCCAAGGGTCTAAGAGAAAAGCACACAGGACAGGCACCCTACCATTAAGGTGTCCAGGAAGAAGATTCACAGGTCTGGCATTCAGATGACCAAGTACCTATTGTAAGAGCTGCACCAGGCAAGTTTGATTCAAAGTTAGTGGCTTCAAAATCAGTTATCTTTGCCCTATGTGACCCCTAGGCAGTGCTGAGCAATTTCATGCTCCTTCCAAATATCCAAAAAGACAGGTAACAGCCCAAAGAGTGTTTTCTGCACTCTAACAGGATCAAAATCTAAGCTGAAGAAGCATCTGTCTCGGAGTAAGAGAATTTCCCACCCAGGCAAACCTGTGCAGGTATTAGTTTGCTAGAGCTGCTGTGACAAAGTAACACAAACTGTGTGATTTAAAATGACAGAAATCTATTCTGTAGCAATTATAGAGGCTGAAAGTCTGAAATTGGGTGTAAGCAGGGCCATGGTCACTCCTTGACAGGCCCCAATCTCTTCTTCCCTCTTCACTTGGCCCTCTTCCCTCTGTGTATCTCTTCTCTTCATATTGAATTTGGAATCACCCTCATTCAGTGTGGCTTCAACTTCATTACAGTCACAAACATTCTATTTCCAAATAAGATCATGCTCACAGATACTGAGAATTACAATTTTAATGCATTTTTGGGGAGGGGATCACAATTCAACTCATAACAGTAGCCTCAGGACATTTTGGAAGATGAGAAGTTCCATGGTTTCCGTATTTCCCCCAAATGTTCATGTGTTTGGGGCTTAGTTCCACTACTGTGACAGGGAGGTGGTAGAACTTTTAAGAGGTAGAGTCTAATAGGAAGTCTTTCGGTCACTGGGGTTCTACCCTCAGAAGGAATTAAGATAGCTGTGTAGATGTTGGGGGGAGACAGAGACAGAGAGTGAGACAGAGACAGAGAGATTGTTATGAGACTGAGTCTAACTTTTGCATCACTTCCTGTTTATGGTTGTGATATTTTCCATCCCGGCACACGTCTATTTATCACCAGGGCCTCACAAAAGTCTATTCCATGCTGTTTGAACTTTCAGCCCCTAAATCTATGAGCTAAATAAGCACCTGTTCTTTATTGTTTTATTTTTTATTTTTTGGTACTGGGGATCAAACTCATGACCTCACACTTGCCAGGTGGATGCTTGTGCTACTGAGCTATATACCCAGCTAGACCCTGTTCTGTATAACATCTACCTGCCTTAGGTATTTTGATATAGTAATGAAAAGTGGACTAATAAAGGGAAAGAAGACTTTGTCAGCTTGGGCAAAGCCAGTCCCTAAAGCCTCAGTCTGGAAGAGCTGTGCTTCCTCCACCTCCCGCCTCCTTCTTTCTCTCCAGGAAATGCCATGGCCAGCAGGCCCTGCACCAGGATGGCACTCTTCCTCTCTAGAACTGAAGCCTTAATGATCGTGTAGATGTGAGCCCAGCCCTAACAGTTTCTCCCAATTCTTGGGTACATTGTGAAGCACATAGAGCATGATCATATGAGACTCACTGCAGGGGACTCAGGGACCTGGTCAGGATCCTGGGTCCCTGGCTGTCCAGCTGTGAATTTGGACAGATGACCAAATCTCTCTGAGCCTCAGCTTCCTCCTCTGGAAAGGGAACCTCACAGCATTCCTATCAAGATGACATGGAAGATGAATTGAAACTGCATAGTGAAGAATGTGGAATAAAGTAGGTGTGGTTCTGTTCCTAACAGTGTCAGCTGAGGTACCTGGCCCATCTTGCTGCTTCATCAACTCAAAATAAAAAAGAGCCCCAAAATGGAAAAATTCTTGAGATGATGGACCCAATTTCAACTCCTCTAACCTGGGAGGAAAGGAAGACAATAAAGGGGCCATTTAAACTTATTTCCTCTGTGTTAATTTTCAGTTAACTGCTGAACTGACTAAACTCTTTTCTTTTCTTAAGGACCTTTATAAATTCCATCATTAATAAAATCAGACAGTCAATTAGGAGGAAAGTTTGATTGGTAGCTGATCATTTCCTCGATACCTTTCTTTACCCTCATCCTTTGCAGACTCTGGATTTCCAGTGCTTTTCCCTGCTGATCTTCCATTTCCCATTTTCTCTTCTCTACCCCTCTTGTCTCTAAGTGCCCCCAACAAAAGCCAGAGAAGAACACAGGCTGATTTCATTAACCTCTGTCATTGCTTAAATCTCTCTCTTAATTAACATGAGTTAATATGATTAATCAAAATAATGAGACAAACCTATTAAATTAGGGGGCTCAAATGACAGAACTCAGCAGGAGCAGAGAAGGCAAGAGGCCAGGTGGGGGCAGCGAGTCCAAAGATGAAAAGGCAGGGGGCTGGGTGGATGGCCCAGTGGGTCTGGGGAAGGGGAAGGTAGAGGAAGACATGCGCAGTGGCTTGCAGAAATTGCCTTGGAGGACATATTCAAGCACGTCATCAATCCTGGCTAGTTAAGATGGTCCCCATGCTTTTCTAGGACCTCCTGTGTTCCTTCTTAGCTCCCCCCAGCTTCTGGATCCTCACTATACCTGTGGAGTGTTCTCCAGTCCCTAAGTCTCTCTTCTTCCTCCTGAGGTCAGACTTTGGGAAACAGCTGCTTTTCCTAGGACATCCCAGTCACGTACCCCACAGATATGAGTTCCTTACACTCTCTGAGATCCACTGTGTCCATCTGGGAGAATGGGAATGTATTATCTGCCTAAACAACTGTTGTGAAATTTCAGCGACATGCTATGAAAAATGCCCAACATAATGCCAGACCAAACAAGCACACTGTCCTTCTCAATAAAAGATATTCCTTCTTTCTTCTCCAAGTAATGACTAGTATAACACCTTGAGATTCTACAGTTCTTTTTAATTCTAAACATTCCTATAACTATTTTTATATGTTAAAAAAAAACTTCGCGATGAGTAGACAGGCATTATGTAGGGATGATGAGGTTTTGAAAACATTGCTGAGCTCCTAGTATGTGTACACCTCTGTGCAGGGTCACTGAGAACTCCCCTCCAAGGCAAAGTGACCTGCCTGGGAGTTCTTTTGGAATCCAACCTCCAGGCCAAGAGGACTGCTATTGCCCCAACTCCAAACAACCAGAATCCCACAGCATTCCAGAAGCTCCCTTCTAGCTTTGAGTCATTGCCAAGTGGTGGCAGAGGCCACTCAAAGCCCATGGCTCTATGGCCTCCAGTTTGCAAGTTGTTTGGCTGGAGTCCACTCAAGAGAGATCAGTGTCTCTCCAGTACAGTCACCTGACACCTTGAAGACAACCTGGCTCATCTTTAGAACTTCTGATTCCAGGCCTTAGAGCCTTTCCTGTGCTGCTTTGAGGAGACACTGAGTGGGAGAGAGTCCTGCAACACCGACCTCAACAGACACACTGCAGAAAGCAAAGCTTTTATGGAGATCTTTAAGAAAGGAAACTAAACTATGCTGGAGACCACCTGACACCTCCATAGAATGATTTCCGTTTTCATTGGAAACACAACAGACCCATAAAGGAAGAAGACTTTAAGGTCCTTGCCAACACCTAGGGGCACCTTCCCAGATGTAGGCTAAACATTTTCAACAAATAAGAAAATATAATGTCCAAAAACCCTACTAAAATTCCCATTTTCATGAGGATTCCTATTTACTTTTTTTATTTTTATTTTTTATTTTAAAGAGAATAAAACCAAACAAAATAAAGTCAGTCAAAACAAATCAGTGAAAGTGATACAAGACTTCAAAACAGGATACTAGAAAATCAACAGTTGTTGCTATAATGCTTCTTGTTATCTTCAAAATTGCTTCCCATGCCATTAGACATAATAAAATCAAACAAAAGAGAACAGAATAAAATCAATCAAAACAGATCATTGAATAAAATAAAACAATAAAATGGAAGAAAACAAAACAGTGAGAACAATATTGGATTTCAAAAACAAGACAGAGGCTCCAGAGGCTCTAAACTCCTCCCAACCAGACACAAGGTCCCAGGGGAGCCATCCGTGTCCTGGAGGTTCTGAACTCCACCCAGCTAGGTGTAAGGCCCCAGTGCCACACTCGAGGAGTGCATCCTCACTAGCTGCACAGAGGATCTGAGCTCTGCCTAGCCCAGCGTCCCAGTGCAATCCATCAGGGGAACGCCCGGCCAGCTTCACAGGTCACAGAGGTGCCGAGTCTAACCCAGCCCAGAGCCCCAGAGCTACTTGTCAGGAAGAGACCAGCATGGCCAATGGGTCTTGGAGAATTTGAGCTCTGCCCATCAGAGCACAAGGCCCCAGCTACATACTCCAGGGACCCTCTCTGGCTAGCCCTGCACTCCAGAGGCTCTGAACTCCTTGCAGCCAGACACAAGGTCCCGGCAGTGCCACACTCTAGGGGTGTGCTCTGCCTAGCCACCTGGGTCCCAGAGGTTCTGAACTCCACCCAGCCAGGTGTAAGGCCCCAGTGCCACACTCTGGGAGTGCATCCCTGCTGGCTGCTGGGTTGTGGAGGTTCTGGGTTGTTGGGGTACATTCAAGACAGCTACCTGGGTCCTGGAGGCTCTGAACTCCACCCAGCCAGGTGCAGGTTCCCAGCACCAAACTCCAGGGTTACACCTCTGTTAGCCACCTGGGTTGCAGAGGCTCTGAACTCCACTCGGCCAGGTTCTAGGCCCCAGGGACACACTCCAGGTGTGTGTCCCTGCTAGCTGCAGGTAGGATCCAAGCTCTGCCCAGCCCAGCATCCCAGAGCAAGCCAGCACAGTGCATCAGGGGAACACGCGATCAGCCTCAGAGGTCACAGAGCACAAGGCTCCAGTGTCATAATTTGGAGGTGTACCATGGCAAGCCACAGGGATACTGGAGGATCGAAGCTCTACTCAGCACAGCATTCCAGTGCAATCCATTAGGCCAACCACACAGGTTCCAGAGGAAAATGACAAAACAAAAGAGCAAGATGTGGTCTCAGGCCTCCAGCCCACTGAGAACAAACCCAAGAGACACTGAACTGGAGGACACTGGAAATCACACAACTGAACATTCTGAAATGATAGCAACCGAAGTAAAGAAACAACTCCATGAAGCTACAGAGGAAATTAGATCAGAAATAATCTCTCAGTTAAAAACTAAAATGAGAAACATCATGAAAGAAATGCTGTGGGTATCTAAAGAAGATCTAGATAAAAAAATAGAGAAACATAAGAAAATGATGGAAACTTTGATTGAACAATATAAGACACAATTAGAATGCATGAAACAGATTCAAAGGGATATTCATGAAATTAAAAATTCCATTGAAAGCTGGCAAAACCACTTGAATGAAGCTGAAGATAGACTGTAAGGCCTTGAAGACAGCATGGAAGCATACAATCATGAAAGAAAAGATCTCTTAAAAATAACAAGGAACCAGGAAACAAAAATGCAACAGCTGCAAGATAATGCCAAGAGAAATAACATAATATTGATAGGTGTCAACAAAAAAAGCAGGGTTCAACACAAATGATCTGTGACGACTATTTGCAGAAATAATAGCAAAAAAATTTCCAAACATGGGAAGAGAATCTGATATGCAGATAAGTGAGGCATACAGAACTCCAGTTAACCATAACCAAAATAAATCTTCACCCAGACCTATAATAATCAGGATATCAGAAATTCAGCACAAGAACAGAATACTAAAAAGCTGTCAGAGAAAAGAAACATCACCTATGAAGGAAAGCTTATCAGAATCACAGCAGACTTCTCAACACAAACCGTCAAGAAGAGTTTGGAGTGAAGTATTTCAAATCCTGAAAGAAAACAGTTTTCAACCCAGATTGATGCATCCTGCAAAATTATCTTTAAAAATTGATGGAGAAATAAGATACCTCCATGACAAGGAACAACTGGAGAAATTCATGGCCACCAAACCAACACTACAAAGAGTACTGAAAGACACTCTAGAAATAGACAAAGATAACTGCAATCCCATGAACAACAGCAAAAGGAAACCACTAAGCAGGGCAAAAAATTAAACAGAAAAAGTAGAAAACCAACATCAGAAAGACAACATGACAGAGATAAGTCAGTACATATCAGTTATAACAATCAATGTAAATGATCTCAACTCACCAATAAAAAGAAACAGACTGGCAAAGTGGATTAAGAAATAAAATCCAACAATATATTGTGTACAAGAAACACATTTAACTCAAAAGGATATTCATAGACTAAAAATCAAAGGATAGAAAACAATACTCCATGCAACAGGAACCAGAAAAAAGCATGGGTAGCTATTTTGTTTGCAGAGAATGTGAACTTCAAACCAAGAATGATCAAAAGAGATAAAGAAGGTCATTACATACTTGTTAGGGAAAATTTCAAGAGGAAGAGATTGCGATCATAAATATATATGCACCAAATACGGGAGCACCCAACTATGTAAGACAAATCTTAATAGACATGAAAAACCAAATAAACAATAATACAGGTATAATGGGGGACCTTAACACCCCATTGTCACAGAGAGACAGATCAACCAAACAAAAAATCAGCAAAGAAATAGAAGAACTGAATCAAATTTGTGAACAAATGGACCTAGTAGATGTAGACCGAGTGTTTCACCCAACAACATCAGAATACACATTCTTCTCAGCTGCACATGAGTCATTCTCTAAAATAGACCATGAACTAGCCCACAGAACATGCTTGAGTAAATGCAAAGGAATTGAAATAATTCCACGCATATTATCTGACCATAGCGAAATAAAGTTGGAAATTAATGATAAAAAAACCACAAGAACCCCATAAACACATGGAAATTAACACTCTCCGAAACAACCAACGGGTCATAGAAGAAATAAAAGAAGAAATTAAACAATATCTACGATTGAATGGAGATGCAAATACAAATTACCAGAACCTGTGGGATACAATGAAAAGCAGTCCTCAGAGGGAAATTTATAACACTAAACACCCACATCAGAAAAGTGGAAAGAATACACATAAACAACCTAACACTGCACCTCAAACTTCTAGAAAAAGAAGAGCAAGTCAAGCCCAAAGAAGGGAGGAAATTATAAATATCAGAGCAGAAATTAATGCAATTGAAACTAAGAAAACAATACAAAGAATTAATGAATCAAAGAGTTGGTTCTTTGAAAGAATAAATAAATTGATAAACTCCTAGCCAACCTTATCAAAAAGAGGAAAGAAAAAACTCAAATCCATGCAATAAGAAATGAAAAGGGTGAAATCACAACAGACCCTGTGGAAATACAGAAGATCATCAATACCTACTTCAAAAACATTCACTCCCAGAGGAGAAATGGACAGATTCCTAGAAATGTATGAATTACCAAAACTGAATCAAGAAGATGTAAAACTGCTGAATAACCCAATTTCAGTTAATGGAATTGAAAATGTAACTAGAACCTTACCAACAAAGAAAAGCCCAGGTCCTGATGAATTCACTACTAAATTCTACAAGAAATTTAGAAAGACTTAATGCCAACACTCCTCAAACTCTTCAATGAAATTGAAAGGGGAGCAAGTCTCCCTAACTTATTCCTAGAAACAAGTATTACCCTAATACCAAAACCAGAGAAAGACCCAACCAAAAAAGAAAATTACAGGCCAATCTCCCTAATGAACATAAATGCAAAAATCCTCAATGAAATACTGGCAAATAGAATGCCACAAGTCATCAGGAAGATTATATACCGTGATCAAGTGGGATTCATCCCAGGAACGCAGGGATGGTTCAATACACAAATCACTAAACATAATACACCATATCATCAGAGCCAAAGACAAGAATCGCATGATCATCTGAATAAATGCAGAAAAAGCTTTTGACAAAATCCAACACTCATTCATGATAAAAATCCTACAGAAAATCAGAATAGATGGTCTCTACTTCAACCTGATAAAAGCCATATATCATAAACCAATAGCCAACATCTTACTAAATGGACAAAAACTGAAAACTTTCAACCTAAAATCAGGAACAAGATAAGGATGTCCATTATCACCACTCCTATTCAATATAGTTCTGGAAACATTAATGAGAGCAATAAGACAAGAGAGAGAAACAAAAGGAATAAGGATAGGAAAGGAAGAAGTAAAATTATCATTATTTACAGATGACATGATACTCTACATAGAAGATCCCCAAAAATCCATTGAAAGACTTCTAGACATGATAACAATATTCAGTAATGTAGTTGTATACAAGGTCAACACTCAAAAATCAATAGCATTTTTGTACACAAACAATAAACTCACTGAGAGAGAAATAAGGGAAACCAAACCCTTCACTATAGCATCCAAAAAAATGAAATACTTAAGAAACAATCTAACAAAGGAAGTAAAAGGTCTAGACAGTGAAAATTACATTACTCTGAAAAAGGAAATTGAAGAGGATTTCAGAAAATGGAAAGATATTCCCTGTTCATGGATAGGAAGAACAAACCTTGTGAAAATGGCCATTCTCCCAAAATTATTATACAGATTTAATACAATTTCAATCAAAATACTATTTGCTTACCTCACAGAGCTAGAGAAATCATCCCTAAAATTCATCTGGAGCCAGAAGAGGCCTAGACTAGCAAAGGCAATTCTGGGCAAGAAAGGTAAGGCAGGAGGCATCACAATTCCTGACTTGAAATTATATTACAAAGCTACTGTGATAAAATCAGCATGGTACTGGAATCAAAACAGACCCAAAGATCAATGGAATAGATTAGAAGATACAGTCACAACTATAAACACACTCAGTCTTTGACAAAGGGGTGAAACATGTACACTGGAAGATAGACAGCTTCTTTAATAAGTGGTGCTGGAAAAACTGGCTTTCCATATGGGAAAAACTAAAACTAGATTCATGTCTATCACCATGCACTAAACTAAAGTCAAAATGGATCAAAGATCTGAATGCTAAAACAAAGACATTAAATCTGCTGGAAGACAAAGTAGGTAAAAACATGGACGACAGAGGAGTTGGCAGAGTTCATGAACAAAAATCAAACTACATGGGAAATACTTGCCAGAATCAACAACTGGGATCTTGTCTTATTAAAAAGTTTTTGCATGTCAAAGGAAATCTCCAAGAGTGAAAAGAAAGCCCATGAACTGGGAAAATATCTTGACCAACTGTCCCTTAGACAAAGGACTTCTGTCTGAAATGTATAAAAAATTTAAAAAACACAGGCCCTCCAAATTCAAGGACCCAATCCAAAAATGGGCATCTGAGATGAATATACACTTCTCAGATGAAGAAATACAAATGGCAAATAAATATATGAAAAAATGTTCAACATCAATGGTCATTTGGGAAATGCAAATTAAAACAACACTGAGATTCCATCTCACCCCAGAAAGAATGGCCAAGATCAAGAAATCAACCACTAACAAATGCTGGAGGGGCTATGGGAAAAAAGAACTCTTCTCCACTGTTGGTGGGAGTGTAGACTGGTGCAACCACTATGGAAATCAGTGTGGAGGTTCCTCAAGAAGCTAGGATTAGAGAACTCATTCGACCCAGCTATCCCACTTCTGGGCATCTTCCCAGAAGAATTGAAAACATCATGCCACAGTGATATACGTGCACTCATGTTTATAGCAACACAATTTGTAGTAGCTAAATCTTGGAAACAACCCAAGTACCCATCAATCAAGGAATGGATAAAAAAGATGCGGTATTTTTATACAATGGAGTACTACTCAACTATAAAGAAAGATGGCATCGAGACTTTTATAAGTAAATGGACGTGACTTGAGACCATACTCATAAGTAAAATAAATCAAACTCACATGTGTAAATACCATATTGTCTCCCTAGTGTAAAAAACTGAAAAAGTATATATGATCCAAAATCTACAATAAATACTGTGTAAGGATAAGAAACTGCTCAAAGAGGAAAAGTAATTGGGACAGGGGAAAGAAGGAAAGAAGGAAGGGAAAAAGAAAAAGACATAAATTTGTGTATGTGTGTGTGTGTGTGTGTGTGTGTGTGTGTATATATGATAGCTAAAATGACTATACTACTCAATATATCAGTTATTGGAAAAGAACAGTTAATACTCTAATGTTTAGATCAATTTTACACGTCTATATCTGTTAATCCAAGCAACACTTTTGAAGGTAAAACTATGCAATTTTGCAACTATTGTCAAATTCCTATCATCTTGTTTTGTAAACCCATACTGTTATTGTATTGGATTTGTTGTTGTTCATTTGTCTCTTTTGCTTTTTGTTTTTCTTTTCTGTGTCTTTTTTCTCTTAAATAAATAAATAACAAGACAGAAGGAAATCCCCCATAGTTGCTATATTGCATATCGTTATTCTCTTAATAGATGCTCAGACTACAGGCTTCAGGCCTGCAAAGTCAATCAAACAATACAAACATCAAGTTATTTCTGTACCTCAGTTGCTATCAACTCAGCCTGTCCTCTGAATCAGTTGACTGCTCCAGGGGCTAGGGGAGCTTGGCTCTTCTTTTCTCCCAGTCCACACACTGGTTGGCTGTGGAAGAGTGAACTGTCTTCTTGTTACTCCTCCCAGTCCCATCCTATTTACTCTTGATATGTTTCTGTAAGAGAATGGGTAGAAACCTGCCCCCTGCATCCCACCAAGGTAAGAGTAGTGATCAGATATTCACTGCAGGCCTGCAGCTCTGCCTGGAAAAGAAAACACAGATGCACATGCATATGTACATGCGCACACACACTAAATTCAGGCCAGGCTTCAACTTGCAACCTTCGTGCCCCAGCCTCTCGGAGTGCTGGGATTACAAGTATGTACCACCATGCTTGGATGAAGACAATTGGGGAGTTTTCGCACTCAACTACCCACCAACCTCCCTCAACCACCACAACCTTCCTCCTCCCCAGCTGAATAGGGGCTCCCTGTGACAGTTTCTGAACTTCCCTCACTTGGTCTCTCTAGCTTGTATTAGTGTCTGTGTGTTTAACATCTCTCTCCCTCCTCCCCAGGTGGAGTGCAGAGCACTGTCTTCTTGTTCACTCTGGTATATCAAGTGCCTAGCACTGTGCCTGACATGAAGCAGGGACTCAAATACACTAGTTGAATGAATGAAGATCCTGGATTTTGCCTCCCAAATGGAATCTGTCTTCATGACTCGGAGAAAGAAAACTACAACCAAAGACAGGAAAGTTTCTCATTAGGAATCTAGACATCCTTGAAACCCTAGTCCCACCCAACACTATGCTGGTAAACCTCTCAGCTCAGTAAGTGACTCTCATGTGACTGATTATTCCAAATGGTGGCCTCCCTGTATATCTTTGGAACTTTTAGAGTAGCCAAATTCAGACTCTCAAACTTGGTCCCTAGACATTGTGTATTTCACAGAACACACACACACACACACACACACACACACACACACACACACACAGAAGTCCTACAAACTGCACCACATATGTCTTCACTGGGTAATGCAATAGCCATCCTCATCCTTGTCCTGTTGCTCCCTGGTTGCCTTTCTCTATAGAGCCTGAAAAGCCTGGCTCGTTCTTTCTCGGTCTCTCTGCTAGGTAGAAGTGACCACATTTTCAAATTTCAGCTATTACGATGGGTGAAATATGGGAGCGATCATAGAAAAACTAACTTTCTTAATTAAAGAGACAAGATGAGTCTTCTTGCTTATTTTTTTATGTGAATTGCCACAGGATGCCTGGAACCACACAAGACTGGGCTCTGTGATGAGTGAAAATCAGCAAAGGTTACCAACCAGGGCTTTTAATCTTCTTCTCTTCTTTTTTCTGGCCTGCCAGTTTACTAGTACAGCACCCTCATTACCAGTCAATGCTGAATTTGCCTTGTGATATCTTCATTTCCACAAAGCATTGTACAGTGCCTTAATGTAATGTTGACTTTTATTAGTTTGGTGTTTTTTATTTTAATTTGTAAATTGGATTTGATATTATCATAGAGGCACTATAAGCAGAAGGGTTACATACCAGTCAGAATTCTCTAGGGAAACAGAATCGTTGGGAGGCAGAGAGATAGCTACAAGAACATTTTTATGGGAATTGGCTTATGTGATTACAAAGGCCATCTGACTATCTGATGTCTATGATCTGGTGGCATTAAGGCCTAGTCAGAGCCCCAAGGCTGGGAACCAGAGGAGATAGGGTGCCAATGATGATCCCAGAGTCCAAGGTCCAAGAACTAGGAGCTGCAGTATCTGTGGGGAGATGATGGCTGTCTCAGCTCAAGAAGAGAGAGAGGATCATCCTTCCTGTAGCAAATGCCAGCGATGATCAACATACAAAAAGGAAAGGTTTCATACTGACTCACAGTTTTAAAGCATTCAATCCATGGTCTATTGGCCCTGTCGGTGGCATCATGGTGAGAGCATGAGAAGGAGGTGGCTGGTTCTCCTCATGACTGGGATACAAAAGAGAAGAGGAAGGGGATGGGGTTCCACTATCCCCTTCAGGGGCACATTTCCATGACTTGGAGACCTCCCACTAGGCACCACATTTTAAAGGTTCCACCACCTCCCACTAGCACCACACCCTGGACCAAGTCTTTAACACATAGGCCTTTAGGAGACATTTAGCCAAACCATACAACTTCCATTTCCATTTTGCTCTCTGTGGGCCCTTAGCTGATCGGGTAGTGCCTGCTCACATTGGTGAGGATGAATCTTCTTTACTCGGCCTACTGATTCATCTCTTCAAGAGATACCCTCACAGACACAGACATGCCCTGAAAAAATGCTTCATCAGTTGCCTGGGCATCTTATTGCCCAGGGACCCCCAACACCTGGGCCATACAGCAGGAGGTAAGCGGCAGGCAAGTGAGAAAAGTCTCATCTGTGTTTACAGCCATTCCTCACATTCAACTGACCACCTCCTATCAGATCAGTTAAGGCACTGGATTCTCAAAGGAGCCTGAACCCGACTGTGAACTGCACACGTGAGGGATCTGAGTTGCACAGTTCCTTGAATCACCCTGAACTCATCCTCCACTTGTCTTCAGGAAACCGGTCCCTGGTACCAAAACAGTTGGGAACCACTGCTTTAGCACAGTCAAGTTACTGTATGAAATTAACCATCAGAGAATGTATACCTAGGTTTGTGTATATTTTATTATTATATTAATAATGATTTTAAGCCAAAACTGGTGATAGCAAGAATAGTTTTAATTTGCTTCAGTTTGAGAAACAGTGTTTCCTCCGGTTTGTGTATGTTCACTGTGTTTCCCAAGGGTTCAAGAATTGAAAGCTTGATTCCCAGTAGACTAAGAGGCAATGTTAAGAAGGATGGGATCTCAAGCCGGGCGTGGTGGCGCACGCCTTTAATCCCAGCACTTGGGAGGCTGAGGTAGGTGGAGCGTTGTGAGTTCGAGGCCGACTTGGGCTACAACGCGAGCACAAGGCCGGCCTAAGCTACGTAGTGCGACCCTGCCTCAAAAAACCAGGGCCGGGAGTTTGGCTCAGTGCCTTAAGCACCTGCCCTGGCAGACGTGAGGTTGTGAGTTCAATCCCCAGTGCCGAAAAAAAAAAAAAAAAAAAAAGAAGGATGGGATCTTTAAGAAGTGAGGCCCAATGGGAGGTTGTTAGATCTTTGGAAGAATATCATTCTCCTGAAACCCTAGTTAATTCCCATAAGAGAAGTTGTTGTAAAAGAGCAACACTCTCATCTCCCCACTCTCTGCTTCCTGTTTCACTATGGGATCTCTTCCTTCTGCCCTCATTCCTATCATTATGTTACCATACCCCATAAGGCCTTCACCAGAACCCTGGAACCTCCAAATATGTGAGCTAAATACACACACACACACACACACACATGTATATATATACCACCTAGCCTCAGATATTTTCTTTTTTTTTTTCTTTTTTTTTTTTTTTTCAGCACCAGGAATTAAACTCACAACCTCGTGCCTGCCAGATAAGCGCTTAAGTCACTAAGCCAAACTCCTGGCCCTGGTTTTTTGAGGCAGGGTCGCACTGTGTAGCTCAGGCCGGCTTTGCGCTCGTGTTGTAGCCCAAGCAGGCCTCGAACTCACAAGGCTCCTCCTACCTCAGCCTCCCGAGTGCTGGCATTAAAGGTGTGCGCCACCACTCCCGGCTTCTCAGATATTTTCTTATAACAACAGAAAAAGGACTAATACACTGATCCACGCCCCTAATGATAATTATGATAATTTAGATCTAAAGTGGCCCCCAAAGCCTCATGTGCTTGAAAGGCCACTAGGTTATCAGAGCACTATGGCTGACTTGCGGCTGGGATGTGGGATCTGGTCACTAGGTGTGTGACCTGGAAAGCTGTATCTCCCTTCCTGGATTCCATGAGATGAGCAGCTTTCCTCTGCAGACACTTCCACTATGCCACTTCTGCCTGGAGCCCCTGACCATGCAAGGACTGCAACTTCTAAAACATGAGCCAAAATAAATCACTCCTCCTTTAAATTGCAGG